>BJCO01362960.1:0-15470 GCA_018326465.1 Flaveria floridana
TCTTCTTTCTCATCTCTAATTCCCTAATAATTAATTTTAAGTAATATACGATATATAAATCTAAAAGCATGTCTATAAACCTTTTTAACCAAAAAAGACAACAAAACAAGGAAATAAAACACAAAAAAAATCAATACAAACAGTTTTTCAGATATAAAAATAAAATGAGAATTTTGTTATAACATTACACAATCTAATTAAATATTCAGAGCAACATGTTTATTTGATTATAATTTATAATTCCGTCTTTGTAACCTATATGTTAACATTAGAACGACCCAAGCTTAAAACATGTTGACTTTAATTTAACGACTTGCAATTGCTAAGACAATTAGATAGATGATTATTTACAACATTCTGATTTATTTTTCTTATATATAATTACATATATTATTAAAGCCTCATTCAACTTATGGGCCTATGTTTATATTTCAACGTTAGTTTTTATCCCCAGGGTAACACGAGATCTGCTAAATTACAGACGACCGTGAATAGAATAGAAGGCAAGAACCGTGGGGTCTAATGTTTATGTAGTGAACAATAGTCGCAACTAAAAGTCTAAAACCTCATTTTTCTTCCTTGCGGATTTGATGCAACTTGAATGATTTAGGGACGACGGCGACGAGAAAGCACTACTCCGATTGTTCAACACTCCGATTCATCATATGTTCAGAGCTCCGACAGCTAGCGGCGGTGGCGGTGGCGGTGGCGGTGGCGGTGGCGGGGGTGGCGTTCCGTTGACATCCATCACCACTCAATCACCAAACCCTGCCGACATGGCGGATCAGAGCCAACACCGAGCTGCCGCCGCTAGGGCTTTCCAGTTCCACCCCGCACGACCGCCTATAATCGACCTCTTCAACCTCTACCTCGGTGTATGTTTCCCTCTACCACCACCAAATTCAATCCCTTTGCTCATTACAAAGGATAACAATCTTCATTCCCTTTGGGAATCATCAATTTCATATTTCTTCTGTATGATTTTGTTTATGCAATACTCATTTCTCTACAAATCTCTGAAAATTTTGCAGAGAAGTGGCCGCGAAAAGGCAGACGATCTGGTCCGAGAACCTCCGTACGTTTAATTCTCATTTAAGTTTCAATTTTAGAGTTTCAATTTCATTACGCTCTTAATTGCAGAACTTTGTGATCGAAATTACTATTCTGGTGTGGTGAATTGAGGGAAATGCAGTTTCTTTGGTTGAAATAGTTACTTTGTCTTGATATAGAAGGTTTTGCTTGTGATATCAAAGATCTTATAGGCTATCTCTAACTCTCTAAGTTATAACAATTAATTAGACTTAAAAACAATAAAGCCTGAGATTTTACACTAATTAAAGTCTTCTACTCCCTCCATTTAAAGAGCAGGGGATCCATTAAGATGACTACATCTGTTTTTGCTTATTATGTTAACTGGTTACTGTAAGTTTTTTATGCATAGGCATTGAGGATGAAATTAATTTCAGGAACAAGACACAGAAACGAGTTACTGCTCTAAATAGAGATCTCCCTCCACGCAATGAACAATTTCTTGTAGATTTTGAGCAGCTTCAGAATCAATTCCCTGTAAGTTTCTAATGTGAAATGTGATTACTTCACTGAATTACATAAACTGTATGGTAGTTAAGATCTATTTTTACAGGACAGAGAATCGTTACGAACCGTGTCAGAATCTGTTCTTATCTCTCTGGTTATCCAGTGTAGTAATCATGCACCAAGAGCAGAGTTTCTTCTTTTTGCGCTGCGTAATTTGTACAACATAGGTTACATAAACTGGGATACTTTTCTACCATCTCTGCTTTCTTCAGTTTCTTCTGCTGAAATGTCTGTTAGTATGTCTTCTACAACATCACCACCGCCAGCCGTATCTTCTACGTCTTTATCACAAACTGGAATGTTGCCATCATCCACCACAATTCCATCTTCAAATTTTCAGTCTTCAAGTCCTGCATCTCCTTTAATTTCAGTTCATGGTATTGGATCTCCGTCTCAGTCAGCAAATGAACCATCAACTACGCCATTATCGCCCGTAAAATCATCAGATATCAACAACTCTGGCCACAATTCAAGAAGTAACATGCTAACAAGAGATAATGCTATAAGCAGTCTGCGACAGCTGTGTTGCAAGATTATATTTTCTGCGTTGGAAGTTAATTTAAAACCGTCTACTCATGCTGATATTTTCAACCACATGATGAATTGGTTGGTTAACTGGGACCAACAACAACAAGGGAGTGACGAGGTTGATGGAATTAAATCATGGAAACGTGATAAAGCGTTATTTGAATGGTTACATAATTGTTTAGACGTGATTTGGCTTTTGGTTGATGATAAGAAATGCCGTGTACCCTTTTATGAATTAGTACGAAGTGGACTACAATTTTTACAAAATATATCTGATGATGAGGCATTATTTACACTTATTTTGGAGATTCATAGGAGAAGAGATATGATGGCTATGCACATGCAAATGTTGGATCAACATATTCACTGCCCAACATTTGGGAATCAACGCCTTTTATCTCAGGCTACAACTAGTATATCAGGTGAAGCAGCCATAAATATGAGATATTCACCTATTACATATCCAAGTGTGCTTGGAGAACCACTGCATGGGGAGGTGATCACTTTCTGTCATTTAATTACTGTTTTTTTAGTTTTGTTAGGCTACAGTTGTTTAAAATTTAAATACAAAAAATTGTAATTATGTGTGTAGGATATTGCTATGTGTATTCAAAAAGGAAGTCTAGATTGGGAGCGGGCTCTGCGTTGTATCAGACATGCTCTTCGTAGTACACCGGCGCCTGATTGGTGGCGACGTGTGCTACTAGTGGCGCCGTGTAATCGTCAGCACCCACAGGGACCCACACCCGCTGGACCCACACCTGGTGCCGTATTTACTTCAGACATGATCTGTGAGGCTAACATTGATAGAATTGTTGAACTCTTGAGGTTGACAAATTCAGGTAAGCTTTTGTACTATCTTATGTTTTTTATGCTATGACTTTGACTTCTGTTTTTCCACATTGATGCAGAGATAAACTGCTGGCAGGAGTGGCTTGTCTACTCAGATGTATTCTTTTTCCTAGTCAAAAGTGGTTGCATAGATTTTGTTGATTTTGTGGATAAATTAGTTATACGCCTAGCTGAAGATGATCACCAGATTTTAAGGACAAATCATGTCACATGGTTACTTGCACAGATTATCCGGGTTGAGCTTGTAATGCAAGCTTTAAATACAGACCCGAGAAAGGTTAATTTACATCTAGTATGTTCATATTTAGGAGCTAAGCGCACATATATTATTAAAATATTTTTTACTTTAAACTGGACATGTGATTATAGGTGGAAACAACCAGAAAAGTTTTGTCGTTTCATAAAGAAGATCGCAGCTCTGATCCTAATAACCCCCAAAGTATCCTGCTTGATTTCATAAGTAGTTGTCAGAATCTTCGGATATGGTCACTGAATTCTTCTACGCGTGAATATTTGAATGGTGAACAGCTTCAAAAAGGAAAACAAATAGATGAATGGTGGAGACAAGTAACTAAGGGTATATATAGTATATCATCTTATTCACAAAATAATAATTTAAATATCCCAATTGACCTTTTGGGTTACTTGTAGGAGATCATATGCTGGATTATATGAATTTGGATGATAGATCAATTGGAATGTTTTGGGTGGTTTCTTACACAATGGCACAACCTGCTTCTGACACAGTAATGGGTTGGTTAACATCTGCGGGACATGCAGAACTACCGGGCCCAAATCTACAAACTAATGAGAGAATAACAATGATGCGGGAAGTTCATCCTGTGCCAATATCATTGTTGTCTGGATTTTCAATCAATTTGTGTCTGAAGCTGGCTTTTCAGATGGAAGAAGCTATGTTCTCTGGGGAGGTAACTTATATGATTTTTTCTTAAATCATGCAATTTACATAATCTCGTAAAAATACTTATTAACCTGGTTCTCTTATTTTTCCTTTATAAATGCAGCATGTGCCTAACATTGCAATGGTGGAAACATATACTAGATTACTACTCATACAACCTCACTCATTATTTCGTTCACATTTAAGTGTATGTTCCCTCCATTGTTTTCTGAAATTCATGCTGTTTGATGCTTTTCATGATTAATTATGTTACCTAATGATCATTTTTAAATTCTGTAGCTTTTGCATCAGAGGAATCCTTCTATCTTAAATAAGCCATCAGCTACACTTTTGGTACTTGAAATCCTCAACTATCGTTTGTTTTCCCTGTACAGGTGATTAAAAATTTCTCATCATTCATAATTTCTTTCATTTTTGAATAATTTTTATTTACAACATAATTTTCTGTTTGTCTATTCAACTTAGGTATCAAGGAAAGAGCAAGACGTTAATGTATGATATCACCAAATTTCTCTCAACTCTAAAAGGGAAGCGTGGCGATCATCGTGTGTTCCGGTTGGCAGAAAACCTTTGCATGAATCTCATTTTATCATTGAGAGAATTCTTTTTTGTGAGAAAAGAAGGAAAGGTGAAATAGTCAATTACTGTCCTCGAAATGAAGCTTTTTTTTTCTTTTACTTCATCCACCTCTTTTTAAGCTTATATGAAATATTTTACAGGGTCCCACTGAATTCACAGAAACATTAAATCGCATAACTGTAGTGAATCTAGCTATTATCATCAAGACTCGTGGAATCGCTGATGCTGAACACCTTCTTTATCTTCAAACAATGTTGGAACAAATCTTGGCGACCAGTCAACACACTTGGTCAGGGAAAACCCTTCGTTACTTTCCACCTGTACTGGCTGATGCATTGATTGGCAGGATAGACAAACGAGGCTTAGCAATTCAAGCATGGCAGCAGGTAAGTTTTATTTAATTATACATCTAAAAACAATGATACTATAATTTTGTTAGTTAAGCAAAACATAACATATTTTACTTTGATATATTGATTCACAGGCAGAAGCTACTGTTATCAATCAGTGTACACAGCTCCTGACACCTTCAGCTAATCCTACTTATGTTATGACTTATATTAATACAAGTTTTCCTCAACACCGACAATATCTGTGTGCTGGAGCATGGGTACTCATGCATGGCCACCCTGAGAACATAAACAGTGCAAATCTGGTAATTTATTAATTTTACAATTTAGTTTTACATTAAAGCAGGTCTCTCATTTCCTCTTGATTGCAGGGACGTGTTCTTAGAGAATTTTCACCCGAAGAGGTAACTGCAAATATATATGCCATGGTGGATGTCCTTTTGCATAATATGCAATTGGAGTTGCAGCATGGACATCCTTTGCAGGTGCTCGGTTAATCATATCCACAAGCATTTCTAGTTATGTGGTAAATATTATTTATTTTATTAGTCGGAGACTCATAATTTTGGTTTCTAATTTATCAGGATCTTATATTGAAGGCATGTGCAAATCTTGCATATTTTATTTGGAACCATGAGTTGCTTCCATTGGATATTTTGCTTCTTGCATTGATTGACCGTGATGATGATCCACATGCTTTGCGTATCGTGGTATGTAATCATAACTATCTATGCTAGAATTAATTAGTCATGGTATTTAATTTTTGTTTTTAGTAAATTATGCTAGAACTATTATGATAAAATTTTGCAGGTTAATTTACTTGAAAGACAAGAGCTTCAACAAAGGATAAAATTTTATGTTGCTAACCGTGGCAAGCCTGAGCATTGGCTCCAAAATGGAATTTTCAAACGTATTGAATTACAAAAGGCTCTTGGCAATCATTTGTCATGGAAGGAAAGGTGACATGCTGAAGAAACTCCTTTTTCTTTTTAGCATGTCATATATTAATATCGTGTTTTTGCAGGTATCCAACATTTTTTGATGATATTGCAGCACGTTTACTCCCTGTAATCCCCTTGATCATATATCGGCTTATTGAGAATGATGCTGCAGAAGCAGCGGACAGAGTTCTTCAATTCTATTCAACATTCCTTCATTATTATCCTCTAAACGTTACATTTGTTCGTGATATACTCGCGTATTTCTATGGACATCTTCCTGCAAAACTCATTTTCCGAATACTGAATGTGCTTGATATTAAAAAGGTGCAATTAAAAATTTTCGTCCACTTTTTATTTTTATTTTTCTAATTCAACTTAGTGATTAAAAATACACCTTTCTTCTAGATGCCATTTTCAGAGTCATTTCCACAGCATGTTAATTCATCAAATGCCATGTGTCCTCCACTGGAGTACTTTGCGTCTCTCTTATGTAACCTCGTGCATAATGTAATCCCTCAATGCAACTCAAAAGTGGATCCTTTAAACAATGGTATGCGTACATTTATAAACAGGAATCCAACAGCTAGTCAACCTGGGACAACCAACACCTTTGAAGGTCAAAAAGCATTCTATCAAATACAAGATCCTGGGACCTACACACAACTTGTTCTAGAAACGGCGGTTATAGAAATCCTGTCTCTCCCCGTAACTGCAGCGCAAATTGTATCGGCACTTGTACAGATTATTATTCACATACAACCAACTCTTACTCAATCTAACCATGGTTACCATGGATCTACAACTAGTTCAGGTCAGGGTTCTGCTTTGCCGGCTTCGCCATCAGCGGGAAGCACTGATTCTTTGGGCAGATGTAGACAAACTGTTACGGGTATGGGATTTGTTACAAGAAGTGGTTATGCGAGTCAGCAATTGTCTTGTTTGATGATTCAAGCTTGTGGGCTCCTGTTGGCTCAGCTTCCTGCTGAGTTTCATATACAGCTTTATGCTGAGGTGTCACGCGTGATTAAAGAGAGTTGGTGGCTTACTGACGGTAAGAGATCTGTTAGTGAGTTAGATTCTGTTGTTGGTTATGCTTTGTTGGATCCGACATGGGCTGCTCAAGACAATACGTCCACTGTAATTGGTAAGAAACAAAGAAAATTCATTTATTTTTGTACTGTACTTTTTGAAGATCAATTACAATAATAATCATCAGATTAATTATTATAATGGCAGGAAATGTGGTGGCTTTGCTTCATTCATTCTTTAGTAATCTGCCACAAGAATGGTTAGATAAAACACATCTGATTGTGAACCATTTAAGGCCCATCAAATCAGTTGCAGTGCTTAGAATAGCTTTTCGGATTGTGGGTCCACTGCTGCCAAGATTAGCAAATGCTCACAACTTGTTCAGCAAGGTAACTTCTTGAGCAAGTCATATCACATTATGAAATATTAAATTTAAAAAAAATGCTGTCAGCTTCTAAATCTAGATACTAAAAATGCTTGAAATTCCTGAATCAAAAGCAGCCTTTTATCATGTGTGGTTCAGATCAAATGCTTTATCATCTAGTTATCTGTTTAAACTGATTTTGCAGACACTAGAACTGCTGTTGAATATGATGGTGGATGTCTTTGGGAGGAACTCTCAGCCAGCAGCACCTGTTGAAGCATCAGAAATAACTGACCTTATCGACTTCCTGTAAGACTTGATTTGACCATCATGTGATCAAAGTTACATGAACAAAAGTGTAGTTCAATTCTTGGAATTCTGGCACTTTAACACTCTTTTATCTTTGTTTGCAGTCATCACATTGTGCATTATGAAGGTCAAGGAGGCCCCGTGCAGCCAAATTCAAAAGCAAGACCAGACGTATTAGCTTTATGTGGAAGAGCTATTGAAAATTTAAGAACCGATGTGCAGCATCTTCTTTCTCACTTGAAAACTGATGCAAATGGTTCTATTTATGCTGCCACCCATCCAAAGCTTTTTCAAAGTCCATCTTGATGATTACTTTTGAGAATAGGGTGCTTGTTGTGATTCCAAATATAACTAGAGGTTTCACTTCGTGAAATCCATATAACTGTAGCAGTAGTGTTCATTTGTAGCTAATATTAGAGATTGAATTCTAGTTCTTCTTAGATTTGGTTTTTAGGCTTCCAGACTTGGCACTGGATGAGCAGGTTGTAATTGCTTTATAAACTAGCTATATATAATGTAAAATGTTAACCTCCGTAGTACTTTTCAGCCACTTGTAACAACCAATATCGTCCACTTTGCGTTCAAAGAGTATGTGGTTTTGTTTTTGATTGTTTGAGTGGAGACTTCCTAACGCCTAAGAGGTTACTGATCCTAGAGTTACGTCCATCCAAACACGCGTAATTAACATGCGTGATTGTAGAGTTCTGTCATCCAAAGGCGCTCAATAATATGCTTGGTTTTAAAAGAGGTTGGAGATTTCGTAAGCCTCAATATCTCATGCTGACGGAGCGATACAAGGTTCTTCTGCTGTGTGAACCAAGCGGTGATCGATGTAGACACAATGGAATCTATAATCACATTATAATAGTCTCTCTGATTTTTGTATTTTTAATATAAGATACAGTTAACATTATCTAGTGCCTGCTACATTTCGTTAATAGTAGAAAGAAATACAACATAACGTATGGCGTAGTGTAATCAAGTGTCATTTTCATTACATCATGAAAACAACTATACGATCTTTAATAGACATTAAAAGTTAAGTTCAGATTTAAAGCATAATCCAATCACTTCTACACATTCCACCATTGTTGCTTAACTCTCTTCACTCGCCTGCAACAATGGAATTGCTGTCGGAAGCACAGTCCATGATGTTCTTGCAGAGGCTGTAAGGAGCTGAAGCCATCACTCTGCATACATGCAACAAAATTTATCATGAAGAGTTGACATCGAATCTTTATAATCAAGCAACATTCCAAGAAAGTCGACACATTTTAACTTTTGAGGTCAATGTTATTCTCGTAAACAACTAAATTGTACCTTTCCTTTCGTTTCTCAAGAAACCGAGCCAGTGATGCTTTGCGTGCCTGAGGAATGGCTGCACAGAATATTGTTAGTTCAAAGTCCCAACATTAATCCAAAAGGTAGCAAGATGCTTGTTTGAACATACAAGTAATCTAATTCGACTGCTAGATAAATGACTAAACTACAACTTAAGAATAAGCACCTGACTGTGTGGCTTGCTGAAGTGCACTCATGATTCTTTTAGCTGCTTCAGTTTCATCAGACGGTCCGCCGGCCAATGGGCCAACATGGTGCGAAGTAACGGACATTGGGCTTGAGACAGGCGAGCAAGGTTGTGTGCTTGGTTGTGGTACATCAGCCACTGCAGCAAAGGGCTCATTTCCAGCCAAGAACATTATAGCTTGAGCCTAGATAAAATGACCCAAAACAAATTTCCTCAATTCTTTAGATTCCTCATTATTTTCTTCAATATGAAGATAAATGGGCCCATAAGCACACGTGTTTCATTTTGGCACCATAATCAAAAAGATGAAAATGTAATACAACATAAATGGATAGCACTACACTTGGCTATTATTTCTAAAAATCATTGTTTGATCACAAACCAAAGATAACAAACAAACGTACCAGTAAAATCCCACTAAATAGCACGTTCTGCGGAGGGTTTGATAAGGGCAAACCTTTCCTCTAGATGATTTACACACACACACACATAAAAGATGGAAATACAGCTAAATAAGAAAGATAACCTTTTCAGGGGAGATACCATCATACACATTTACCATACCATCATAAAAGATGGTTAGTTGAGCTGCAACAGAAGCAACCTTGGAGCCTGCACACCTTCAATTACACAAAAAAATATACTAAAACACACACTGCAAAATAAAATAGAATAAAATAAAATAAATAAAATCCAAAAGGCAAAAGAAAAAATACCATGGAAGAACTGGTGACTGTTGATACACAGGAACACCAGAAAAAATAGGTCTAAAGAAAGGATTATTCATCATCATTGGAACTGTTGGCTTGGTGGCATGATGAAGTTGCAGTAAGTGTGGACTCTGTTACATGAAAAATCACTGCAAATTAAATAACTATAGCTGATTATATAGCACAAAAGGCATCATATTTAGATCGAAAAGACAAACCTCAAATTCACACTCTTGTTGGTTGTTAAAAGATTCAAAACCATCTGCAGGAGATGCAAATGTTATATACCTATATCATAAAATCTCAGTTTCAAACCGAAAAACAGTTAGAATTACAGCGAAAAATTGCATCAAAATGTAAAGAAGTCTCATCCAGTTGTCATTGTAACAATTCTAATTCTTCTCATGTAAAAGATAAACCCAAACTTCCTTTAATAAGTTACTATATTTATATAAATTGTGCTTATATAACATGTCACATAAGAATTAAGGAAACTACCAGTCAATTGTTTGCAAAACTAAGTTAGGTTATCAATTATTTCCTAACTTAAAACCCACAAGGACTAAAACACCAAGAACACACACTCGCACATAACCTGGTTCTTTGCACCCTTCAAGAGCTTCTTTCTTGAAGACTGCATCTTTAGAATTCAAACCCATATAATCTCTCTTCATTTTCAACTGATTTCCCCCAAAAGATCGAATACCATACAAATTAACTTGAAGATTTATAGATCAGAAAACATCAAAATCTAAACTTGATCTTGCAAAATCAAGAAAACCCTCCCAATGAGGGGAGAAAAATGCTTCAAGCTGTGAAGGAGAGAGATGTTAGAGTGTCTGTGCGAGGGCAAAGAATCTGAGCCGTTATATATTTCTTTAAACGCGATGCACATAAAATATGTAAATATTAAAAAGAGTCTCACTTTAACAAAATGTTTAAAGTTAAGCGGAGGTTTCTTAGTAATATGTTTTCTTCGGAAAGGGTTTGGGTTGTGGTTTCGGTGGAAAAACGAATAGATAAGCACGCTTAGGATAATACATATCTGAACCAAGCTCAAAGCTAAAAAAAGGTTGGGGTTGCGGTTTCGGTGAGAAAACGAATAGATAATCCCGCTTAGGATAACACATATTCTCCGAATGAGGATCGCAAATTTACCATTCAAAAAATATATATATATTCCTTTAAACTGTTTTTTATTTATTTGTTGTGAGTTGCTCTCGATATACTCTTGTATCCGTTTAATATGCTTACGACAAGATTACAACTATCGACCTTTAAAAAGGCGAGCACCTATTACATATTCAGATTTCATTAGAACAAATGTTTCGTCTTTATATATTTTGTTCATTGGTGAAGTACATTAAAAAGTGTGTTAGAAATATAAGATTCAATTTACTTTCTTCTTTCATCTTACTTTTTTCTTTTATGATTCATTCAGAATCTATCTTTCGAACTTGTCTCGTCTTATTTTCGGGCGTGTAGCTTAGTTAGTTTAAGGATGGAATGCTTTTGCGGTCTAAACAAACAAAAGGTTTGTTGTTTGATCACAGTCGACACTCTTCATTGCTTGTTGCATATTAAGCCTGATTTCCCTCTATTTTTTGTTTATAATATTTATTTCTTTTTCTATATCAACTAAATCTTTTAAATTAGTATTGTATTTATATGTTACTTTATCATCATTTATACACGATGATAATCAGGTTGACAATATAATTTTATATTAAGTGAACAACGTTTTAGACACATTATACACGTGATTGGTTTTTAAATATTATATTCCTCTTCAAGGATATAAATAAGGGACAAAAGGACATCCTATTAATGGTGTAGGGTCCACATGGGACATCTTGTGTTCGTAAGAAACTCCATAATTTGGAAATTAAATTTTAAAAAATGCTCACTTCTTTTTCTACATTCTCAATGAACATGCATTTTATAAATATAAAACGATTATACTTGATAGCAATTTCTTTTTTTCATGATCTATGATCGCTTGCAATTAATATTTTGGTCGCTTTACATTCTAATCTTTTTTTGTAATAAATTATTTCACCCTTTTCTCCTTTTTTTAATACTTTTGGTATAACGAAAACTAAATATTGGCTAAAAGTGTGTGTTGAATAATTTTTTTTAATTGATAAAAGAAACTTATCTTTTGTTTGCAGGAATATTTTGACTTTTGGACAAATAAAGTCTAATATGGAATAAGCACGTGCCAAAATAATAATTATTGAATATTGGGGCCTACTACAGTTGTTTGTCAATAATAACTAAAGTAAATTACAGGTAACGTCCCTTCATTTTACTCAAATTTCATATTTTGTCTCTGTGATTATAAAATTACATGTTTAGTTCTACGGTTTGAAAAAACGTAACACGTTTCGGTCTTAGGTCAAACGGCCGTTAATTTATTCCGTTATATAGATACATATTGATTATTTTACCCTTTTTCTTTTTCAATCAATCTCATTTCAACCACCACCACCACTTCTTGCCACCATCATACACCAACCATCTCCACCACCACACAACGCACCCCATCTCCACCATCATATAACACACCCCATCTCCGCAATCTCTCCACCACACCACCACTAACCCCTTCTCCACCACGCCACCAACACTGCTAAACTTTAAATTCTCAGGTCCAATTCGCATAACAACACTAATTGATTTAGTCTTCTTCTTCTTCTTCTTTCCAACACGTCTGCCGGAGATACCTCCACCCCCGATCATAGAAGTTTTTGTACAACATCACAGTGTTACGGTGGAGAGATGGGGTGTGTCATGTGGTGGCGGAGATGGGTGGTGGAGATAATGGCAATGTGTGGTGATGAAGTGGTGCTGGTGGTGGTTGAGATGAGATTGAATGAAGAAGAAGAAGAATGGTAAAATGATCAATTTACATTTAATGGAATAAATTAACGGTTGTTTGATCGAGGGATGAAACATGTTACTTTTTTTCAAACCTTAGGAGTAAACGTGTAAATTTTCAATTCTAAGTACGAAAGATGAAATTTGTGCAAACCTCAAGGATGATCCGTGTAATTTACTCTAATGATTATTGCATCTCGCTGAATACATATATACATGTATACAACTTAAAGTATATATCATTTTAGTTACTGTTAAATGGTAGAAGTTGTTATCTTTTGAGAAGACTAGTGTTTGGTTTTTGGCATAAACATATAAGAAATAACACAATGTCTCTTTAGTATCCGACATTATCTTCAGCAAATTACACGATATGGATCATGATGATGTGAGTTAATTGTGGCAATGCTCCCTTGTTTCAAGTTATACCCACCCAAAATTTTTCAACGACTTGGCCGTTTATGCGATTTACTGGGCTTGTTATATTATGGTTTTAACTTTCAAGCTATACCCGAAAAGCATATATTGTAGGTGTGAAATAACAAAACTGCAAACGAGATGTGGGATGTTCTAAAGACCCGTCATTTGGGGTGCAGACCAGATCCAAGAGGCGTGATTTCAAAGTCTAATGGTAGAGTTTGAAAACCTCAAGATGAAGGATTAAAGAACCATAGATGAGTTTGCTGATAAGTTGTTTGGTTATATCTCTCGAGCCGCCTCACTTGGCTTAGTTACAGAATAATCCAAATTGGTTAAGAATGTTTCTCACCGGATTGCCGAAACAGTTTCATTCATATGGTGACTTCAATAGAGTAGGTTGTGGACTTGAATACCATAGCTTATGATAATGTCATAAGCCGACTTAAAGCATATTAAGAATGTATCAAAGATGAGGAAACCCAAACTGAGAAACAGACCAACTGTTGTTTACAAATTTAGACGAAAAGGCCAAGGAAAAGAAAAACGTGTTGGAAGTTCTAACCGGAAAGACTTTGGACATGGCCGGGATAAAAGGTCAAAGGTCCGGGAGAGATCGAGGTGATTTTGAACTAGTTTCACAAGATAAATGTCACACCTGGTGTACAAGCGTAACGAGTTCGAACATTATGTGTCAGAATATCCTAAGTGGGAATAAAAGGATGTAATTTGACATAGGATGAAGATTATATAATAAAGGATGGTGTTACAAGATTCAGGGTTAATTATTAGACTAATCTTATAATTGCAAAATAGTTAAGTGGGTTGGGATTAGTATTTATTTAGTATAAATAGGAGATTAAGAAGTCTTTGTAGTTGTCCTGATTTTAATTAAATAGAGCAGTCTATCTATGAGATTGAAAATCCTACGCTATTTTCTTTCTTGTTGATGCTTGAATACCATTACAATTGGTAGTCACTACTTTAATTGGCTCAAAACCTAATTAATACTCAACTGGCCCGAGATAAACTTAAAGTTTTAATGAGATCTTGATCAAACATATCTATTTGTCGATAAATTTTATAAAACTGTGACACACACACATATTTAGCCCTAGTTCTAAACTACATCTATTTCTAACATATATAGTCAGAAAAATTAGAAATTGAACCTGATCATTTGTAAAAAGTGTTTCTGACTTTTATCATTAGGTTACCAACCAAATGACTATATTTATAGACAGATAATTTCCAAATATAATCTATAAAAAAATTTCAAGTCATCTCAGTGACCTTTTATACAGGATAATTACATATCTTTATTTGTATTAAATAACTGAATTTACTGATTCATTTTTCAGTCATATTACATTGTCAATGTTCGGGTAGATTTAGTAACACATGTATAGCTTAATTAATCCATCTTTTCTTTCTCACAAAATGAAACGAGTTGAGGAGGTAACGTGTAAGGGAGTGAGCCTGCTATTAGTAGTACTATGACTATCACCTCCAAATGCGAACCACATATTTAATATCCAATCACGAAGCAAATGCTACAAAACAATGCCCTCGTGACGCCAATGACTCACCAACCGATTCTAGTACGAACTAATCAATACTAACTATAGTTAATAACATGATTGGTCCTTATGGTTTGCTCATATCGTAAGATTGATCCTAACTTTTAAAAAATTATATCATTTGACCTTATGGTTTGCCAAACCGTAACAACATTGACCATTGGCACTAATTTTCATCAAGTTTCTATGTTAAATGAGTGTAAAATAACAAATATATCCTTTTATATTTTGATGTTAATAATGTTTTATATAATTATAATAATATAATAATAATTATATTAACCCAACCCATCGTTGCCCACCCCTTCCGTCGCCATAGCCACCACTCAACACCACCCTCAAGTCCCTCCTCTTCCATCACCACTGGAACGCCACCACCTTAGGCTCCATCAAACCTTTGTTCATATTCAAACCCACCATCATCATAGGCTCCATCAATCATCATCGAGGGGAGGGGCGAGAGAGAAAGAAAGAGAGAGAGACGAGGGTAGCGATGGTGGTGGTTGGTTCTCGTGTCATCCAGAAAGAGGAGGGAGAGAGAGGATGGCGGCGGTGATGGTAGTGGTTGGATCTGATGTTGTCTGGGAACAATAAGAGAGAGACGACGAGAGCGATGGTTGTGTTGGATCTGGTGTTGCCAGAGAACAAGAAAAGAGAGAGAGACGACGACACAAGATTGCCGGATGCAGTGATGGTGGCCGGTGTTGGCGGGGTTGAACGAGTGGGATTGGGAAAGAAAAGCAGGTGCGATGGGGTATGTCCACTTCTATTGTATATATAATAACTAAAAACTTATAATTTCTAAAAAATAAACAGTTTGATCATTTTACATAGACTTGACCACAAAATCTAACGGTCATCCATTAGAGAGACTGATGCATTACG
>BJCO01362961.1:0-33055 GCA_018326465.1 Flaveria floridana
CTTTTGTTCTTTTTGACACTTTTGATCCCTCAACTTTGGGGTTGACTTTCATCTCATTCTTTTTCTTTCTCTTTTATCCTTTTATTCCCTTCAAAAATATGGGTGTTACACAGAGCCAACTTGAATCAATTTTGATTGTTAATTTGAAGATTTTGAGTTGCTGATTTAAAAAATTCTTTGATGTTTTAGAGAGAGAATAGGGGTTTTAGAGAGAGAAAGAAAATCTGAGTTCTTTTGTTCATCATGCATCCTAGTTTTAATCAGATCTACACCAATTCAGAGTTGATTTACAATATTTGACATCAAATCTTACATCTACAAATCGTTTTATACAAGAAATTTGAAAAGAAATTCGAATTTAAAGTTGTTTCTCTCACACATAGTTGTATGTTCTTTGTGTTCTTGGCAGCCTTTGAACAATCTTCAAATCTTCATCCGGCGAAACTACATCTGATTTGAACAAAAGTTCAACTTTTGGTGCTCATCTACTAGCGAAACTAGTAGTTTCGCTGTCTAAATTTCACGAAATTACTACTTTCGCACCAGATCTGTAAACTCTTATATTAAACCACCGAAGCATGTTTCTTTACCGGACCAAAGCAACAACAACATATCTAAGCTCTTATATTAAACCAACCATTCATCTATATACCATTTCCAATCTTCACAACCAACAACATAAACAATTTAACAACAACAAATCTTAGCCTCGAAGATGTACATCTTGTAAGTCTCCACTGACTTCTTGACCCTCTTCTTCTTCTTCTTATCGGTTCCTACAGGGTCCTTCGGGAGCTTTTTCTCGGCCTTTGGTTCCGGGGTTTTCTCTATTACGGGCTTCTTTCTTCTGGTTTCTTCTCGGCCTTGGGTGCCAGTGTAGGTGGGGTTTTTGTTGGGGTTTTTATAAAGTTAGAGACAGAAAGAGGAGAGCTAACAACTTCTTCTTCTTGACTTCCGGGCACATGATGGCAAGCCACTAGTGCCGCAGTCATGATGCTGGTGCAACGAGATGGTGTTTATTGTGGTGTGATGGTTGTTTTTGGTCTCCAATGTTGACAATGTTGATGGTTCTGTTGATGTAAGGCGGCGGTGTTAGTGGGTTGTGATTATCGATTATGGTTGAAGGTGGTTGTAGCGATGGTTGTTAGAGCTAGGATTTGAAGGTCGTTGAAGGTGTTTGTGTTTATGAGCGTGTTTGAATTCAGAGAGAGGTTTGAGTTGTAAATATAGGATTTGAAGAGAAGTGAGAGAGAGCAGTGCAGGAACATCTTAATAATAATAATAATAATATATTAAAAAAAGCTGACCTGACAGTTTTACCTCAGTTGTTTAGAAATCATTTAGTTGACATTAAAAGTATTTTTTCAGGGGGAGAATATTATTCAATAATTTTTTGGAAAAAATATTTTTAGTTTTAGGTGTTAAAGTGAATTTAATATTTAAAATTAAAATGTCGTTTTTTTACGATCTCGAATCAGACAATGCCACAATGGCACAAAGTTGGTTTGATTATTTTGCAGGTATTAAGAATGAAAACTTGTTAGATTTCATTGATTGATTTAATCTGTGGCAAATCATCTGAAGAAGCATGACCCCCAAATCACCAACTATGAACAAGTTCAACAGCTTCTTAAGTATCCTCCCCCGAGTGGAGTTCTCAGGTTAAAATGCTTAATAAAGAAAGAAATTTTCTGGATTACAAGTTGATAGATGTGATCAACAAGCTGAAATATGCTGAGCTGGATATCAAGAGAAGAGAATTTTATCAAGCCATGTTTTCATCTCAAACTAACAAACTGAATATAGCTATTATCTCTTCTGCGACAAGCATACTTGATTACAAAACCGAGATGATTGAGAGGTTGAAGTTAACGGAAACTAATTTTGATTCAACTGCTAAAATCAGGGAGACTGTAAAAGAGAATTGTGAAGCTTTAGAGCTAGTAATGGAAGTGGACTTGATTGTGAGAGAACTGATGCTAATGAACCTGAGAAAAATGATGAAGGAAAGAAGGAAGCTGAGGATAAAGACACGCTAAAGGCCAGGGAAGATGAACATAAAACAAACACAAGGGTCTGCAACTGCGAGAAAGCCTTGGAAGCTGAAAGAATTGTTATGGGTCTTCCATATGAGACAATTAAAGACATGTGCTCATCTACTTGAAAATTTTGTTTGTTTGTTATCTATAAAGCAAATTGGTTATTGCTAGATAATAAAAAAGAATTAAAAACCATAAACAAAGAACTCAAGCAGAATGAAATTGCTTTTTCAAAGAAACTTAATAAAGCATTGGCTAAAATTTATCTTTTTAAGAGAAATCTTTACACCAAAAAATGATCTGTTTGAGCAACATGCGAACAGTTTACATGAAGGTTTAGAAGTAAACCATAAAAGAGTTTCTATATGATTATGATTATTCTACTAGTATGGGATACAGTAAACATAGTGTTGACAATCAAGCAAATGATTTTTCAGTTTCTGTTATTTGTAAACCTGTATCAGCTGTTTGTTCTAACTTCTTTGATAAGTTTAAAGCAGGTGAAATTCCTACCTTTGAGCATGTTAGAATTATGAAGGAAGAGATAAATCAGGAATCACCAAATCATCAAGCTGCAACTACATCAACACACCAAATTCCTATCAAGCAAGATCCACTTGAAGCAGTGGTGTCTATTGAAGACTAGAAAAGCTCGGACGATGAATCAATACAAAGGAAAGCGTCGGGTCCTCAAAGATCAAGATATCATATGAAATTGTCAAGTCCTAAAAGCTTCGAAAAATTGAATCAAGATCAATATAGATCTTATTCCCGGTTGAAAAACAAGATAGTTGTTCATCCAAAACTAAAAAGAAGAAATCTCCATCTCAGTCTCTCATACCTCAAGCTCATAAAAGATTCAAGAAGAAGCCGCATATTCAACAAACAACATAATGTAACAAACCATAAGTTGCACCAAGCTCAAAGATAGCTCAATTCCCACTTGCACCACATGGACCAGTCAAGCATCAAAATCCATTCAAGGCTTGATTTAGATCCGGAAAAAAAGTCATGTGCTAAAGAAATGCCCTCAAGTTCAAAGTCAGGCTTCTGGCGACACAAGCAAAAATGAATGTTTCTCCGGATGTCAGTCTACAAGAAAAGTTCCAGATGATAAAGACAACACGAATTACTTCTCTGTTTCAAAAGGTAAAAGAACACATTTTTGAATGGTTGGATGGAGAACATTTTATCCAAACCTTCTCATGTGAAGTTGGTTTCATATGATTCAAAGATGAAAAAGACCAAAGTTTTGAAATCAAAACATCTTCCTTAGAATCTTAAAAAGAAAATGATTTCCAAATTCAATTCTTTCAAATCAAAAGTAATTGAACAGGAACAAATTTGGCATATTAAAAGGAAACAAGAAAGGATAAAAGGTTGTGTCTTTAAACATGTTTATTACACTAATGTAAATGGAACACTAAGGACTATGATGGCCTGGGCCCCCCTTTCTAACTAATCTGTTAATGAGCGAAGGAACAGTTCAGGCTGACTGTTAGTAATCTAGTTTACCAACAGAGAATGTTCTTCATTCAAATTTTAGGTGGAACAAACATGTTATGGTTTTGGTATCTTATCCACATTTTGGATCCTTATCTATATTTTCACATCTCATTTCACAATTACTGCATTTATCCTTTGATTGTTCATTTTGAATACTTCGTTAGAGTAAAATGGAAGATAATTTCTTTGGTTATTTTTCTTTTAATAAGTATAGAATGCGCACATAAATAAAATTTAGAGGGAGGGTAGTATAAAAGAAAAGAACAAAAAGATTTTAAATTTTATTAGTTAATTAGTTGCTTTAGGTTATAAAATAAATAAAAATTGAGAACTTGATTTGAGATGATTGAGAAATGATAGTATTTTCTTGATACGCTTGTTTATGCATGACTTGCTCTATGTGAGAAATGATAGTATCTGATCCGATGTTTGTGTCATAAATGTTATGCTCATCAAATCTGAAAATGGTAATCTCATTACAACCCGAAAACAAAGTAAATAATGATTGTACAGCCAAACTAAAGTTTGGAACTTGGTGATAAGGATCAATTCCATGACATCTCGGCCTGCACAAAGTTACAAGTCCTTATCAAAAACGGGTTGAGAGTACATCAGATCTCTATTTTAATCCCTAAAATTCCTAAATCACCCTATCCCCAAGCCCTGAATGATGCTTTTAGTTAAGCTCTTCAGAAAAGCCTCTAAATGACGCTTCTCGTTAGCTCTTTAGAATTACATCTCGTGCTTATCTCCTCTACTATGCGGAAGCATTGACCTGGAGTAATGATTTTCTCTGTTATACGTGAGCATAAACCTGATGCTCTCATCAGCACGCTAAGATGATCATCTCCTCTATTATATAGAAGTATAGACCTGGAGCGCTCATTATTTGTTTCTCCTTCAATTAATATCACAATGATTCTTACATCAAAGGTCATTAGCAAAAGCTCCACCAAATACTTACAAATATATACAACACGCACAATGGTCCTCAAAAGATCATTGTCTATGTCCATCTCAAGAAGAATCGAATCATCAAATCTCAATCTCTATGATTTTCAAATATCATTATCTTTGTGCTTATCAAAAAATGTGATCTCGCAAAGTCACTCCTTATACTCAATAAGCCCTGATGACGGGATAAGTTTTTTGCCGGATGTCTATGGGAACCAAGTTACCTGAGCTTATCTAAACAAACCTAAAACATGATAAAATCAGTTGCAGGTCACTCGTTGTAAAGAATAAGGTGTGGGTTTAAATTGGACAAATATACCGACAATCATTCTTGAATTATTTTGTCTATCAAAAAACTTAAAATTATGATCAGACTCTGTATCAGTGATCTCACTACCTCGTTGATGTTTAAATACATCTTTGTGCTTAGGTATATCTTGAGGATGTGATCTCATGATCTAATCAAATCTTAGTGTAAAATGATTTAAAAATAATAATAAATAAATAAATAAATTTCCTGTTTAGTTTTTCTTAAGATTTAAAATTTAAAAAAATCCAAAAATTTTTTTCATTTCAAATTATTTTTCAAGTCTTCCATATTATGCTATTGAAACGATCTCATATTTTTCATGCATTTCACGGGAATTTGCACACACAAACAAACATGGTTTCGCTTGTTTGTATTAACAGATAAACACAAGTTTATTTGTATTGTGGAAATGATCTAACGAGAAGTGTATAGAATGTGTTTGTGTTTATGGTGCAGATTTTGCTACAAGTGATGGTCGATCATCAGCTGACCAAAGTACCAGACCATAGAACCCGTTCTTCAAGTTTGTAGAAGATACCAAGATAGGATTTCTCCACCTACATCTTCTGAAGCACTCAAGTATAGAGAGTTGGAAAAGCTATTCCTGATCATTCACAAAAGATGCACACGAAAACAGGGAGCATACAAAAAGGGGGAGCCAGTGAGATGAAAGATCTTTAGCAACAGATCATCAATCTAGGGGGAGATTGAAGATCATTATATGGTTGAATTATTGGAGCTAAAGATGATACATGGCGTTGATAATGATAAACTAAGGGGGGTATTGTTGGGCCTGGAAATGATAGTCTATATGATCAACACAGTCAAAGCCAACAAAAGCAACATCATGGTTAAAGTCTTGGAAAAGTCAAACAGACGCGTTCGAGATGATGAACCGAGATGAGATGTTGAAGATAAATTTGACTAGGAGTTTTAATAAGCATATTTTGTGTCAAAAAAATATATTTAATCTTGTTTTGGTCATTTTTATATTTTATTTGTATTTTCCCCAATTAGTTTAAATCTAGGGCTTAATGTGTCATTAGTGAATATTATTTTCACTATAAATAGTTAAGTGGTAATTAGGGTTAGTAAGCTTGTAAGAGCCAGATTTGAGGGTTTCCATGTAAACAACATCTTATGCAAATCAATATGGATCATATGGGGGTTTTTTATTGATGTTCTTAAGTGTTCATTCAAGTTCTTTATATTTTATCATTTTGATCCAAATCTTCATTGTTAATTGACTGATTCAAGTGCTCTTGGGACTAACACCAACCCATCCCTGACCTCTAATTCTATGATGATAAGGTTATGGGTTTTAGTGAGTACCATGAGTCTCTTTTCTCTTCCCCTTCTCAAGAAAAGATGAGTGCTCTAGAGTCACCCTTCTCTAGGCCATATCATCCATCGCTAACTGAGGTGGACTTCCCTAAACATGTTCAGGAAGTCCATATTAAAGAGGCTCTCACTTTAGAAATTGATTACATTATTAAGACCTCAACCATGGTAACCCAACCCGTTGAAACTTCTTTTGAAGCTGTCATGGTATAAGGGAAGTCCAGTAGCCAAGAACCATAAGCTGGTGGTGAGGAAGAAGACTTTGGCCCTATTCTTTCATCCCCTCATAATTCTTCTAATGAAGATGAGGGTAGTCTGCAACTGAAGGTGCAAAAACTATCCAAAACATGCACCTATTTAGTTTTAAAGGAACGTCACCTGGAATCTCAGGTGGCTACTGCAGGATCGTTAGAAGTGACTTAACACAATGGTTCTCTCTTAAACTCACTTGGTTACACTCAAACGATGAAGTAGAATCTTCTAAGAGTTTATAATAATATACTAAGTAAGCAAGACACAAGAATAAGTTTTTCAAGATACTTGTATATATTAATTTTCAACTCAAAGTTTACAAGACTCTTACAAGCATGCTCTTACGAGCTTACATTGAGAACTATATATACTATTGTCTACAGCCAGTTATACTTGAAAAACTAGCTGGAAAATACAACTAGATAAAATACTATAGATGCTAGAAGTATGTAAACTAAGATAAAGTATTATCCTAGTATTAGCAAGTCATGACAAGCCCATGACTTACCTTTTGTCACCAACTAAAGTTGGTAACTATACTAATCTATGATGGATGAGCAGTGGATAAAGTAAGGTCAATCATACCCGCATGGAGAAGTTCTATGCAGTCTATCAGTGTAGCAGTTGACTGACAGATACCTTACTTTATCCACTCTTCACAGTTGTTGCTTCCGAAGGTGAGTAAACTTTTAAAGACATAAAGTCTTCCAAAGGTACTTTGGCTTCAAAAGGAACAACTCCTTCGAATCAGCTTCTTCTAGTCTTTATCTTGATTATACTTCGAAAGAGTAAGCTTAGTCTTAGAAGACTAAGTTTCTCTTTGAAAGTTCTTCTAGTCTTGGTTTCGAAAGGTGGTGAACTTATCTTCCAAAATGCAGCTTTGTCTTCGGAAGTCCTTCATAAATTATACCAAAATCAAGTTAAGTGTTTGTTTTGGTTGCACCAGTCTTATCAGACCCAACAAACTCCCCCTAGGTTGATGCTACCAAACATTCACTTATCCTTCTTCTTCAAAGTTTCCCTCACCAATGCTAGAAAGTCTGCACTCTTTACTTTGTTTTCTTCTGTGGCAATGATGATTATTTGATTCAGTTCTTCCTTAGATAACAGATCAAGTCTAACATGAATCCGGTGGTAATCCCCCTATAAAGAGTTAGTTGATAGGTGTTGGAGTCATACACCTATCTAACTATAAGCTCAAAGGCTGGTCCTTGGGCCATTTGCAAAAAAATTTTACCTTTGATGAAAGCTGCCTCCTTTATTGCCTTTTCTCTTTTCTTCACCTATGCTTCTCTCATGTTGCTTATGTGATTTCTGGCGAGACATGCAATAGTAGGATTGGAGGGATTGGAGAATGGTATGTCTGCTAGCATAGCAAGATCAAATGTACTGCTGTATAGCAGTTGGGCTGTGTCCCATATATTGATCATACCATTCTCTCTCACCAACTTGAAACTTCTTGAAGGTTCATCAGACCTCCATTTAACTATAGAGCTTCAAGGAACTTGGGGAGTGGTAGGGAAATCATCTACCTTCCTAGGGTCCAGCAGAGTCTCCAGTTTCCTCTTCAACTTCTTCTCTTCGTCAGTTAAGACATTTTGGTTTAGAGTAAGAACGGTGAGAGCCTGGTTCAGGTTTCTAATGGGAAGATCAGGGAAAGCTTTTCTTGAGAGAAGGCTGATACAATTGTTAATTTATTTTAATTCTATCAGCTTGTCTTCCCAAGAGATAGAGCTCAACCTTGTGTAGTGGTTGAGCCTTTCCTGGATTTCCTCATACTCCCGTATGGTCAGGGGCCTAGATAATTGAGAGGATGGTTGGGTTGAGGGTTTGGCTTGAGTTGGAGGTTTGGGTTTCGTTGATAGTTTTGTTTTGGATTTTGTTTTAGGTTTTAAGATAGGTGGTGATGGTGGTGGTGGTGAGGTAGTTAGTTCAGGTTTTGAGGTGGTTGGAGGGGCTGGTTCTGGGGTATGGGGTTCATCAGTGGGTTCAGGTTTTGTAGGGAATGGGAAAGGGAAAGGTGTGGGTGGTTTAGTGGTTTGAGGTAAGGGTGTTTTTCTTAGTTTGGGTGATGGTTTTGGTTTCGGGACCATCCTCTTACTACTTGGTTTCCAGTGCACCTTCTGCCGGATCCCGGAACGAATATCAGCCTTGATCTCACTGATATGTCATTGGAGAGTCTTTTCTGCCATGGAGGAAACTTGCCTGGCTGAGAAGCCATAGGGTTTGAGGTAGGATTTCATCTATTCCTTATCCTCAGCCCTTTTGGCAGCAGCTTTCTCAGCCTCCTCCTCCTTCCTCTTCTTCTCCTTTAACTTTTCTCTGGTTGCCCTATTTCTCTCCTTCATGATCTTTTCTTGTTCTTGTTTAAAAAAGAACAAGATAGTGTCTAAGTCATGAGAGGCCAGCTCTTCTTCCTTGAATCCTTTAGAGCAGAGAAAGGCTATTTTCTTTACTCTTTCCTTGTCCTTTTCCTTGCCCTGTCCTCCTCCTTCTTCCTCCTCCTTTCTTCTTCCTTAGCCAACCTTACTGCTTCCTTTCTTTTATTTAGTAGCAAGGTTTCCTTCTCTAGTTTTACAAGCTCATCATATGGAAGTAAGAGCATTTCTTCACTCTTTACTCCCATACTAATGAGCCTGTCTATGATCTCCACTCTTCTTTGAGTGTCAATCTGCTCTTGAGTAGCTATTGAAGCCTTTCTACTAGCAGCAAATAGCTTTTTAGAGACAGGTTGCCCTTTCCTTTTGAGTTTGGCCAACCTTTCCTCCTTCTCAAGCTCTTTAGCTGTCATCTTTCTCTTTCCTTTATGGTTAGAGAAAGCTGAAGCCTTTGGAGACTCTTGATTGGAGGGTTCAGGTTGGCTGAGTGGAGGTTTAGTTGGTGGCATAGTCGAGATGGTGGTGGACAGGTTTACTATTACTTTCGTAGCCTCCATCTCATCTTCGGAAGATGTTTCCTTAGCTTCTAAAGTAGCCTTAGTGGCTTCAGAAGTAAATGATAAACCTGCTTTAGAAGTTTTAACTTTCTCTTTGGAAGTAACTTCAAAAGCTTTGGAAGCAGTTGCACTTCCTGTCCCTTCCAAGTCAGATGTTAGGCCATTAGTTTGTGTTTTCCCCTCGAAGGGAATCTCAGATTCTACACTCCCCTTAGGTTGACCAACACCTTTCCCGGAGGTATGAGGTTTAGTTAACTTTTGAAGCTCCTAAGCTCCAAAGTAGGTCAAAGTAACATCAGGTAGGGGATATTCTAATGAGGATCTCATCCCAAACTGGTTCAAGAAATTAAAGAAGTTGATGAGAATCCTAGAGTCCATTGGAATTGAAGAAAGTAAGGGAAAGATGGGTGCAGTGATAGTTGGATATGAAGAAGTGGCTCCAAAAAGGAGAGGTAATGGTACTGTTGGGCTCCATGGGAGTTGATGTGTGTTCCAAAGAGTGAACAGACATCTCCTCCTGAGTTGATATCTGCTCCAAAGAGTGATCAGATGTCTCCTCATCAGATCTTTGTCCCTACACACTCTCCATCTTTTTGGTAGCATCATCTTGTGAGTTAGATGAGCTTGAGGAAGAGCTTGTAGAGACCTGGGTATGTACATGCCTAACAAACCTCTCAATCTGTATCTCAGCTTGTTGGGCCTTGAGAGTGTTAATCTCAAGTTGCTGAGTGGCAGATCAACTTTCCAAAATCTTAACCTTGGATTCAAGGTTTGAGATTTTGGAGAGTAGATACTCAATGGCGTGTTGCAGACTACCCTCATTCTCTTATGAGAAATCATGGGGAAATAGGATAACATACCTAGTATGTTCCTCCGCACCACCTGATGTGGTTTCTTGCTACCCAGGGTTCCTTTGCAATTCAATGTCTCCTTCGGAAACACAGAGATGCAAAGTTGTCGCGGATAAAGGCTGACTGATGTTACCACTGTCCTGAGAGGCTAATGAAGCACTCTTAGTATTGACAGCTTTATCCATATGAGTCCCCTCCACATCTATAGGACTCATCTCAGTACTTGTCGCCTGATGTGGGCTGAATATCAGAGGCTCCAAAGGGCTCTGTTGATCTTAAGAGTGGTGAGATGGATCAACTTCACTGCCCATATAACGTATGATATCCTCATCAGGTTAGGTAAGAAGGTTAAGAAAGGATGTCACATGGATATCTATTGACCCAGGACCTTGGTCATCACCTAAGGATTCCCTTGCATAAGCAATGGATTCCATGATATGGCTGTTCCATTTAGGCTTCTCAGGGGAATGTTGTGACTCACCCTCATGGCTTAAGGCTAGGTTGTGGGCTCGTCTGTTGATACTGAGGAGACTCAACCATGACATTAAGGTCTATTGTAGAGGATGGTAGGACCTCAGACTGAGTGGGTGCCCATGTTTCCACTCTAGTCTTTTTGGATTGAACAGAGGGGACTTGATCAATCAGAGTATATTGATCAAGGTTTAGTTTAGGGCGTCTGTGGTAAGTGAGTTGTATAGGACGATGGATAATGGGTGATTCTGGTGGGGGTTCATCACTTGCTCGGCTTGCAGAAATGTTACTATAAGCCATTGACTCAAACATACTTGGAAGAAGATCAGTGAATCTTCCAGTGAAATAGGCTGAAACCTTCTTCAAAGTTTTGAAGATTATAGGTTTCATCTGAGGAACTTGGAGAGTGTGGGCAAATTGAAGCTTGTCCTGGTCTAGTTCACAATTGATGATGTGCTATATATACCTAGGATACATGTAGAAGGAACCCGGGTTGATATTGCTGATCAAATTCAGCAGCACAAACTGTAAGTGGTTGAACTGAAGGTTCCTCACCATTCCATGGACCAGTCACCCTAAATCATGTGGGATTTGATCCCATCCCCCGGATTTATTAGATAGGCAATAAAGAACAATGTGCAGCAGGAACTTCCAGTTATAAGAAAATTATAGTTATAAATGGTAGACCTATGCACATCACCTCTATAATCCATTTGGAGATAAGAGTCTACCAAATCCAAGTTAGGGAAATCAATAGGGGAGCCTGTATCATGGAGTACCAGATGCACCCGAATGGTGGTCTCACTAATGACCAACTCTTGGCCGCATATCATCGACCGAATAACCCTCTGGTTATTATGGGTTTCACTCCTTGCATTTAACCAGAAATCGGCCATGTGGTTGGAGTAAACAAGGGGGTTCACAGTGAGGGCGGTGAAGTATGTTGATTGGTTGAGGAACTGGATGATTAAGGCATAGTTGGCATCCTTTGTAGAATCAAGGATCGCGACCTGGTTATGTTGGGGATTGAGGTCCATGGTTTCGGAGTATCTGGTGGATTGGAGGAACTGTGAAGTAGACGAATGATAGTGGGGGAAATTTGGGAGTTAGCTTTATAAATTAGTGGTAGAAAATTCCATACTGGTAAGAAAGGAGAGAGATGGTCAGAGGTTATGTATAAATGGAGGTAAAATCTTATCAGATAAAGGGTAATGATGTTGTCAAGATAGCTTAGGTTTCGATAATATTAGGTGACAAGATAAATCCATTTAAATAATTCAACGACATCTTCTTTTACTGATAAAATCTTTTACCTTTTTACAGAGTGGGGCCCAAAAGATATTCGTTACAGTTAATTTTCTTCCGAAGGTTAAATGTCTTCCAAAGGGTAACACTTGTGTTTCCTTTTAAGTGTTTTTTCCAAAGCAAATTTTACTTCCAAAGGCAAGTATAGTCTTAAGACAAATTTGCTTCCAAGAGTAAGATTTTTTCTAGAGCAAGCAGTTAATAGGCTTCAAAAGTTGTTTTGATACTTGATCAAAAATTCTTCTGAGCTTTTGTGGTAGAAGAAACACTTAGAGTAATTTACCTGCGGAAGACTAAGAAAAACTTCTTCCATAGGTATATTTTTCTTTGGAAGAATTCTTACTTAGAAAGTTTTGAAGAATTTTTGTAACAGGGCTTAGATTGTAATTGTTAGACAAAAAGTCCATGGCATATTTAAAAAGGTTTTCAAAAGAGATCTAGTCAAGGTTTATCATCCCAATAGCTGTGATTAAATATTTAAATCTTTGTTCATCAAATGCCTTTATGAACAAGTCAGCATATTGTTCATTTGAATCAAACTTAAGTAATTTTATCAGATGCTTCTCTTGAATATCTCGGATAAAATGATACCTCATATGAATATGTTGGTCTTTTGAGTCCTTCACTGGATTCTCTGTGATGGAAATGGCACTCTTATTGTCTATGTAGATAGGAGTTTCCATGAAGTTGAATCCGTAGTCTATCATCTGAATCTGAATACACAGCAGTTAAGCACAGCAGCTGGCAGCAACAATGTATTCAGCTTCAGGAGTTGATGTAGAGACACAAGATTGTTTCTTGCATTGCCATGAAATGATCCTTCAACCAAGAAATTGACATCCTCCTGATGTTTATTTCTTGTTGTTGTTGCAGCTACCATAGTCACTATCAGTATAACCATAGATGTTGAAATCCTTGTTCTTAGGATACAAGAGTCCTAGTTTAGGAGCTCCCTTGAGGTATCTAAGAATCCTGACAGCAACCAGGTGAGACACCTTAGGAGCAGCTTGATATCTTGCACTGATGCAAGTTGCAAACATGATATCAGGTCTGCTTGCAGTTAGATACATCAGAGACCCAATAATTACCCTGTAATGATGCTGATCAGTATCCTCCCCCTTAGAGTCAGGACAAAGATTATGGTTCCTAGCTATAGATGTCTTGGCTGGCTTACAATCCTTCACTTCAAATCTATCTAAGATGTCCTTGACATACTTAGACTGACTGATGAAAAACCCCTCTTTCATCTGCTTCAATTGAATTCTAAGAAAAGAAGTTCATCTTGCCCATAGAACTCATCTGAAACTTCTTCCTTATGGTGCTCTCAAAATTCTTACACATTTGGTCATTTGAAGAACCAAATATGATGTCATCCACATAGACTTGTATGAGCAACATGTCCTTTCCAGATCTCTTTATTAACAATGTCTTGTCTATGGTGCCTCTAGTATAGCCATTCTTCAGTAGGAATTGAGACAAAGTCTTATACCATAGCCTAGGTGCTTGGTGTATGACATATAGTGCCTTGTCTAATTTGCACATATAGTTGGGATGTTGTAGATCTTCAAATCTAGGTGGCTCGCACACATAGACTTCCCTATCTATATCCCCATATAGGAATCCACATTTCACATCAAGTTGGTAGACAGTGAAGTTCTTGGATGCTGCAAAAGCAAGGAAGATCCTAACAGCCTCAACAGGTGCAAAGACATCTATGTAGTCAATTCCTTCCTCTTGTGTGTACCCTTGAACAAGAAGTCTGGCCTTGTTCTTCATGGTTAAACATCTGTCATCCTTCTTGTTCCTGAACACCCATTTGGTACCCATAGGGACTTGGCCTTTTGGTAGTGGACATAAGTTCCACACCTTATGCCTTTTGAATTGAAGTAATTCCTCTTGCATTGCTTCAACCCAATTATTGTTCTTTAAGGCTTCTTCCATTTTCTTAGTCTTAATTTGAGAGAGGAAGCATGAATACAAGCAGACATTCCCTTTATGGGTTTGACTCCTTGTCTTTACTCCCTCTGAGACATCCCCAATGATGTTCTCAGCTGGATGGGTGTTGTGGATCCTGAGCCTAGGAATCACATCTAGTTGCATTGTTAGATCCAGGTTAGAGATGTTTTGCTCAGGATTGTGACCACCACGACCAGCTGTTGTCTCATATTCATTCAATGAGGACTGATACAATAAATGTGTTACAACATCAGTTATAAGTTACTGTGATGTAGGATCAACAGTTTCATGTTCCTCCATGTCACTATCTGCATCTGCATGGTGTTGATTACTAAATTTTTCTGTTGGTGAAGATTGGGGCTTGTTTGGCTGACAACTTGTCGATGCTCCATTGGTTCTAGAGATGGTAAGACTCTTCGGATTACCAACTATGGGATCTTGATCGTCATGTCTTTTTAAAGATCTTGGAAGAGGCCTTTGTAACTCAAATATTTGATCTTCATAGGAATCTGTTTGTCCACCTGTTCCAGCTGAAACAATCTCATAAGAAGGTTTAGAATAGTTGGGAAATAATTCTATGTTAAAGATATATTCAGGACCATTCCCCCTAACACAAGGAGTGTGCTCGTTAACAACAATATTAGATGATTCCTTAAATTGTTAATTCTTAATGTTGTATACTTATAAGCTTTGGAGATTGAAGAGTATCCAACAAAGATAGCATATTCTGACTTTTCAGCAAAATTTGCTAAATTGTCCTTTGTGTTAAGTGTGGTACACCTGCTACCATGTATATCTAGGTAAAGTTATCAACAATCACAAAGCAGTATGATTTCCTTCCAATGCTTATTATACTTGTAGGACTAAAGAAATCCATGTGTAAGAAGTGTAATGGAGTGGTGATAGAGTTCATTTCTTTGGATTTATGAAAAACCTTGTGGTGTTTCCCTTTTAGGCAATTAACATAATTATCCTTGCAAATGAATTCCTTTTTAGGCATACCATGTACCAAGTTATTTTTGACCAGCTTGTTAGTATTGGGTTCTTCTAATGTGGATGATAGAATTAAACCAAAATATAGACATGGGGGTTCAATTCTGGTTTTGGAAGAAGAAGTTGGATTTGCAGCATCTTCTTTGATCTTCCATTCCATCCTTTGGTTGATCAGCAAAGATGAGCTTGATGAAGCTTGAGCAGCAGAGCTTTCTTCTGAAGCTTCTTTCTTTTTGGAAGAAGCTTTCAAAACCTGTTCTTCCAAACCAGTCTTTTCTCCGGAAGGTTTCAAAGGAATTCTCTTATTCTTTTGAATTTTCTTCGTCTTTACTTCCGAAACTGTTTTTCCCTCGGAAGAATGATTTTCTTCCAAAAGTAATTTGGCTTCAGAAATAAGTTTTTCTTTTCTCAACATTTGAACCAAGTGATAAGGTCCAAATGTGAAACCTTCCTTGACTTTTTCCTTCTTAAATTATTTGCATAACGTGTGCTTGCAGGATTGTAGTAACAATCTTTAGCCATGTGGTTGTGCAGACCACACATTATGCATGCAATGTTACTTTTCATGGGGTGTGCTGACTGTTGTTTCTTGCACTTCTCAGCAGTCTTCCCGTTCAGTTTCTGATCCTTTAGCTGGATAGGAGTGCTGGTACTGCATTTCTTTCCTGGATTAGATTTTCCGACCACCTGGAATCCTGCTTAGATGAACACACCCTTTTGCTTTAGGTCTATCTTCAGCTTGGACTCAGCTACTTTCTTGGCAGTTTTCCTGGCTGCCTTGGCTTTGTTTCATCTGGCTTTGGTGGTCAGGGGTTGTTCATTAGAGGTGAAGCTCGAGTTTTCAAGCTGATCATTTCCTGTATTGGTCTCCATATTTGCATCATTCGTCCTCTCATGAGATAAGGGGTCAGCAGATGGAACCTCTTGCTCTTCAGTACCACATCTTAGTTGTCTTATAGACTCATAAGAATATGATGGAGCAATTTCATTGGTTCCCAACCCACTTTTGTTTTGATAACATAATTTTGACTGGGAGGATGATGCAAGTATAGTTTGGAAGTTATGCTCTTCAATAGCATACTTCTCTACTTTAGCCTCAGCAATGACTAGCTGGGCTTGAGCCCCGTTAACTTGGAAATTAAATCTTTTATTTGAGTCCTGTAATTTGTTTGTTCATGCTTTAAAGAGGACACGATTCTTTCTAACTCTTCAATTTTCATTTTATAGTCAGATTCTGCCCTTTTAAAGTCAGATTTTAAGATGTTTAAGGACTCAATATCATATTTGATTTCCATGTTATAGTCCTGATACAGTTTGACTTTAGCAATACAAGCTCGGGTGCAGAGATGTTCATATACCTTGCTATCATCAGTTCCAGCCATAAGTGCTTGAGCAGGAGTCACTTCTTGCATCATGTAGCTCCAGTCAACTTTTTGAGCAACAACAGCAGTTTGTTGTTCAGTTGATGCAGATTTATGTATGGTAGAAGATGTGGAGGCTTGAGTGGCTCCTGGATTGGATTTTGGAACTCTACATTCCCCTGCAAAATGACCAAGTTGATTACAGTTATAGCACTTGGCCTTGCTTTTGTCAAACGCGAATTTGCTGTTGGTTGGGTTTTGAGGGAACTGCCTTCTAGTTCTTTTAAAGAACTTCTTTGCTCTATAAGTCAACAGAGCCATTTGTTGGACTATGTCCATGTATTAAGCATTCTAGATCTTTAAAGCAGAACTAAAAGTCACTAGAATGTTATTTCCTAAAACAAAGGCACAATTATCCGGGATGGGACTTGATTGAGCCTGTTGAGACTTTGGTCTTTCAGGAAAAGTGATGTATGGACCAGAAGAACTTGGTTGCTGCTGGGAGTAAGTCAGGTACTATTGGGAATGGGGGTTTCTTGATCCTTCAGCAACAACAAGAGCATTGCTAGTGGAAGGACCACAAATTCTATTCATCTGATGGCCTTTCTGATTCTCCATCTCTACACGGTATCCATCAAGAATATCAAATAGTTTAGTCAATGTGAGTGTTCAAGTTCTCTATTCTCTTGATAGAGACACAGTAGAAGGTTCACTCTTGAGGAAGTGCACTCATGAACTTCCTTGTTAGGTCTCTTTTCTCAAGAGAAACTCTAACTAACTGAAGTGATGAGATAAGATCCATGTACCTAAAATAATGTTGGCTTAGAGTCTCTCCAGTAATATAGGTAAAGTTTTCAAACTGCTGCTTCATGGAGTCTTTCTTTGAGTCATTAGAACCAGAGTACATATGAGTCAAAGCATCAAAGAGTTATTTGGTTGTCTTATAATGCTAAAAGCCTACCATGATGGAGTTTGTATGGTTGTAAGCAGTAAAGTCATGGCTTTGCTATCGATGTCCATCTTCTTATGGTCTTCATCTGAGTAATCTTTATAATCTTTTTCTATCATGGCACCTTTGCCATCAGGTGATGCCACCTTTGGCTTGTAAGGACCATTAATGATAGATCTTAATATTTGGCTATCTTGCTACTTGATGAAGCCTTCAATCCGCATCCACCAGTATCTGAAATTTTTAGGAGTGATGATAGGATCTTTAGTCATCATTCCCATTTCAAGTTCTGGTGATTTCTGGTTCGTGGCCATTTTGAGGGAGGTGAATGCATGAGTGAAAAGTCAAGATGATTAGGGATGGTAAGATCTCACAATCAAGAGCCTGGAAGCTCTGATACCAATTGTAGGATCGTTACAAGTCACTTAACATAATGGTTCTCTCTTAAACTCACTTGGTTACACTCAAACGACGAAGCAGAATTTTCTAAGAGTTGATAATAATATAGTAAGTAAGCAAGACACAAGAATAAGTTTTTCAAGATACTTGTATATATTATTTTTCAACTCAAAGTTTATAAGACTCTTACAAGCATGCTCTTATGAGCTTACATTGAGAACTATATATATTACTATCTACAGTCGGTTATACATGGAAAACTAGCTACAAAATACAACTAGATAAAATACTACAGATGCTAGAAGTATGTAAACTAAGATAAAGTATTATCCTAATATTAGGTAATCATGACAAGCCCGTGACTTACCTTTTGTGACCAACTAAGGTTGGTAACTTTACTAATCTTTAAGGTCAAACATACCCTCATGGAGAAGTTACATGCAGTCTGTCAGTGTAGTAGTTGACTGACAGACACCTTACATTATCCGCTCTTTACAGTTGTTACTTCCGAAGGTGAGTAAACTTTCGAAGACATAAACTCTTCCGAAAGTACTTTGGCTCTAGAAGGAACAACTCCTTCGAATCAGCTGCTTCCAATCTTTATCTTCTTTATACTTCGGAAGAGTAAACTTAGTCTCGGATGACTAAGTTTCTCTTCAGAAGTTCTTCTAGTCTTGGCTTCAGAAGGTGGTGGACTTATCTTCAGAAGTTCTTCTAGTCTTTATCTTCTTTATACTTCGTTTTGCTTGCACCAGTCTTATCAGACCCAATAGCTACCTTGCAAAGGCAGGTCAATAATTAGTAACTTACGATCACCTATCTCAAGGACAAGTTAGTTGGGAGACTTGTCAAGTGAACTCAACCAGGTCCACAAGAACTTGTGGATGTGGTAGAACTAACCCTTAGCTCCTTTGTGCAAGAGGATGATGCTACCAAAAAGGAGGAGAAAGTCTCACCTGCAATCACAGAACCTAGGAGTTCTGTCCAGAGTATGGACATATAGGCCTTACCATCGTCACTTGCAGTTGTCCACACTCAACAACCTCCTCAAACCCATATTTATGTGGATGCATTTGATTCAAAGCCTATTTAAGGAAGGTATACCAAGGGCTATGTCTACCCCATCCTACCCTGCTGATAATCCAATAATAGGATGGAGGTATGATGCTGATAGAAGAGCACTCGCACTCTCTATATCTTAGGGACAACAAGAAGTCTTCAATTTTCAAACCCTAAGATTCTATAAGAGCTTTACTCTAGTTCATTTGCCATTTTCCAACCTAAGTCAAACCAAACAATCTGACAGGTTAGATGAAAGGACTCAGCAAAGGGTGCTTGAAGAGTTCATAAGATCCTACCTATATAGACACAGGCTAGCACGTAAAACTATTGGTTAACTAGATACTAAGGCAGACCCTAAGATTAGCTTCGAAGGGGAAACCTTAGTTGAAGGCCTTGTAGTTGAACCTATGAACCGTGAGATAGGAAATTCTTTAGCACACAGTACCCTGAGTGAGGCATCAGCTGGTGAAGGTGCCTTATAGCCTCTCCTTTGTTAGAGCTCAAGTGTTACACCCAGTGATGAAGGCCAATGCTCTCTCCACCCTGAGTCATATAGACCAATGACTGACAAAGGGAAGAGATCATGACCTTTAAGGAGATTGGGAGGAGAAAAGGCAGAGAAGAGGAAGGAAAGGGGAGAGAGAACTAGTAAGACCCCTAGCTTCATGGAAGCTGCAATCATGGCTGCCCCAAGGGCAAACTCTTAGGAGGATGAGTTAAGGGCAGCCAAATTAAACTACTTGGGGTCTAGGAATTACAATATATATGAAATTATCTCTCTTCACTTATATGAACTTAATGAACTGGCTAACACTAAAGTGTCTAAAGAGAATAAGGAAGCCGAGGCAGTAGAGTTGCTCCTTGAGATTAAGGGAGAAAGAAGAAGAAAACTACTTTAAAAAACTCCTACTCTCTCTCCAGTTCAAGAAAGCCTTGAAGTAGAGGATGTGTCTGTTGAACAAGAAACTCAGGTAGGTAGGGAATAAGATAGGCAAAACATGATAACCTACATAAGTGCCACAGGTCTCTATCAGGCAACAGACCTACTTCTGTTGTCATATGAATACATAGAATTTGAGTACCTCAAGAAGCTTGAGTAAGAAGTGTTAAAATAACAAAAAGTTGCTAAGAAGAAGATGAGGTAAGGGGCTGCTAAGTCAAGAGCCACCATCGTAACCAATCAAAATAAGTTTGAAGATAAACTAAATATGGTGCGCTTCTTGAAGTTGTATGGTTTCTCCGAAAGGATAATTGGTCTAATGTCTCTATCCACTATGGATGAGTACATTAGAGTGATCAAGCAAAAGATAAAGAAGGGTGAGCTGGTTAACTTGCATTCTCCACCAAGTCCGGCTATACCTGAAGCTGAAGTCAAGGTTGGACCATAAGAGATAACTCAACATGGACCTAGTGCTGCATCTCAGCAAGCTTCATCTTCTGACCCATAGCAGGGTCCTGATCCTTTTACTTCTAATCCTATGAAGCAAAAGGACCCAACTGAGAATGACAAAGAAGGAAAATTTGGTACTAAAAACCAACCTCCTCAGTCAAAATACAAAAAAAACGAAGAGGGTGGACATAAATAGGGATAAGAGGAAGAAGAATAAGTCCAAGGCATCCATCTACGCACCTCAGGATGGGTCAAGACATCCTAAGGATGATCAACAAGAGGCTGTCAACCAAGTCCACTTTATGTAGAGCCTCTTACTTCAAAGAGACCATCTTTTCTTGGGCCTTTTCTACTAACCTAGACAGATGATATGTCACTAGAGATCAAGGTGGTCAAGATGTGTACTTCTAGCAAAACATATGTGGGATCGATATTAGTCACTAAACCCAAGTATTCTCTCTTGAACTCACTTGAAACACACTCATGGATGATGCAGAATCCTCTAAGAGTTGATAATAATATATTAAGTAAAATAAAGACACAATAAATAATTTTCAAGATACTTGTATATATTACTTCTCAACTCAGGCTTACAAGACTCTTACAAGCATTGTTCTTATGAGCTTACAATGAGAACTATATATACTATTATCTACAGGTGGTTATACAAAAGATTACCAGCTGGACACTTACTAACTAAACAAATACTACATTGCTAGTTGTAAGGTTTCTAGAATAAAATACTATCCTAGACAAGGTAGTCATGACATGTCCATGACTTACCTTTTTGGTTACCAACTAAAGTTGATAACAGTACTAACTGATAATGAATGAACAGTGGAGTAAAGTTGGTCAACTACCTAAGCGTGGGAAAACGCCATGCAGTATCTCAAAGATTGCAGTGGCTTGTCAGAGAGACATACTAATATCCACTGGTTCATAGTAGGTTCTTCCAAAGGTAAAATCGCTTCAGAAGAACAAGTTCTTCCAAAGCTACTTATACTTCAGAAGAATCTACTTCTTTCGAGACTTATGTTGGTCTTTGACACTTTATGATTCGGAAGCTTTTGCCTTGAAATCCTCTAAGTGTAGATCTTCATAAGAGATATAACTTTGTCTTTGGAAGTTGTGATATCTATTTGGAAGCTCTCTTGACTTTGATATTTAGAAGTGAAGACTTTGTCTTTGGAAGTGCAGACTTTCTCTTCGGAAGTGCAGACTTTGTCTTCGAAAGTGTTTATCAATTGTATCAAACTTGTTCTAAGTATGGTTTTGGTTGCACCAGCCTTATTTATCCTAACAAACTCCCCATAGGCTGATGCTACCAAAACCTCACTGTCTTCTATTCCTCAAAACTGTCAGCACCAAGGAGAGCAGATATTTGTCCATCTCTTTGTTCTTTCTAGAATTGGTGCTGAGAAGGTTGTACAGATCCTTTGTTGATAACAGGTCCAGTCTGTTATGTTTAATAATGTGTACCCTTTGTTGTGGCCCTGTGAAGAGAGTTAGTTGATGGGAGTTATAGTCATACTCCTATCTAACTATGGGTTCCAAGGCAGGGCTTTCAATCTTTTGAAAGAAAGTCTAACCTTTGATTGACCTTTCCTTTTCCACCTACTGTCTTAGCTTCAACTCTTCTTCAATCCTTGCTCTTGTATTTAACTCAGCAAGGTGAAGGCTTCTTAGATGATTCCTAATGTTAGCAGCTATCTGAGAGTCGATGGGGTTGGAGAATGACTTCTCTGCTAACTCAGCAATGTCGAATCTGCTTGAGTGCAGAAGAGATGCAGTGTTGAGTCTGTTGACTTGTCAATTATCTCTTTCCACAACAAAGTTGGGAGGAGAAGTATCAAACCTCCATTGGATAATTCCTTTCCTAGAAATAATGGATTGACTAGGCAGTTTGTTTCCCATTCTGATGTCCAGCAGAGTCACCAATCTTCTTCTTAGTTTCTTCTCTTCCCTATTTAGTGAATCAGAGTTGAGTGCCAAGAGATGAAGTGTCTGGTCCAGAGTTCACTTAAGTAAATCAAGAAATTCCTCTCTTGTGAGGGAACTTGAGGATCCATCAATTAAAGTCATCTTGATGGACTCCTCTTCATAAGAGATATTGCTCAGTGTGGTACAATTCATGAGGTTTTGCTTGATTTCCTTAAATTTCTCCAAGTTCAGAGGTTTACCTGACTCAGAGGATTGTTTAGGAGATGGGTGGATGGTTGATTGTTAGGTGGAGAAGGGTTGAGTTCTGGAAAGTGTTTTGGGTTTTAGAATGAGTAACTGTGGTGATTGTTGTGAAGAAATAGGTGAGAATGATGGTATGGCTGATGATGTAGGTTCAGGGGTGTATGGTTCAGTGATTGGTTCTATTTTAACTGGGAAGGGAAAGGGTGTGGGTTTAGCTTTGGTTTGAGGTTGAGGTTATGGTAAAGGTATAGGTGTTGTCTTCTGAGAGCTTTGGTAAACCTCCTTCCTTCTTCCTGAGCGAATGTCAGCCTTGATGTCACTGACATGTCGCTACAGGGTCCTATCAGTCATAGGACCAACTTGTCTGCCAGAGAAACCATGAGCTCTGAGATATGCTTTCATCCATGCTCTATCTCCCATCTTATTTGCCTTGACAAGTTGTTCTTCTTCTTTTTTCTTCTTATTTGCCCTCAGCTTTTCCCTGGCTGCCTTTCTCCTCTCTTTATCCATTTGATCTTGTTCTTTGTTGACAAGTAACAAGATCCTATCATTGTCATGAAGAGCTAGTTCCTCAAAGGAATACCCCCTTGAGTTTAAGAAAGCTTCCTTTCTTCTCTCAGCTGTTGTTCAGCTACCTTTTTCTTCCTCTTTTCCTCTTCCTCTAAAGCTAACCTTGCTACTTCATCTTGTTCCTTTTGTAGTAGGGTTTCCTTTTCTATTTCTACCAGCTCCTCAAGTGGTAGGAGAAGCAGATCTTCATTTTCTACCCCAATATTAACAAGATTGTCAATAATCTCTGCTCTTTTTTTCTGGATGATGGACTCCTGAGACACAACAGCTGCCTTGCTACTTGTAGCTAGGATCTTTCCAGCGGGGAGTCTACCTTTCTTTTAAGCTTCTCCAACCTTTCTTCTTCTAGCAGTTCTTCCGTAGATATTTTCTTTTTGCCTTTGGTGTCTACGGAAGCTTGAGCCTTTGGAGACTCTGTTGTGGATGATTCAGGTTGATGAGAGGTGAGTTGAGCTTGTGATGATAAAGATGGTTGTTCAAGAGGAGTTGTAAGAGGGTCTTCATTGTTTATCTCAAAGACTAATTCAAGGATTGCCTTTATGATAATTAGATCATCATACTGGAGGATAGTCCTTCCATTGCTTCCATTTCAGCTTTGGAAGCTAGAGCAATTTCACTGCCTGTCCCAGCTGATTCAGTTGTTGGGCCATCAGTCCCCATATCCCTTTTGAAATCAATATTAGGTTCAATGTGGACCTTAGGTTGACCAACTCCTTCATCAGTGTTAGGCGGTGCATTAAGCCTTTGAAGTTCTTCTACTCCAAAATAAGCTATAACAACATCTGGGGTTGGTTGTTGAAGAGTAGAGCTCAGTAGGAATAAGGTTAGGAATCTGTGAAGATCCATGAGCATCTTTGGGTGCACTTGAAAAGTGATAGGAGGTGGCTCAGGGAAAATAGTTGCTTATGAGGCAGGGAATTTTAAAGAAAGGGTTGTGAGAGCCAAGCTTTGCTCTTCATGTGTTTCTCTCTGAACATTCTTCCCCTTTTTGTTAGCATCATCTTGAGAGCTTGATAAGCTAGAGGAAGAAGTTAGAGAGACTTGAATTAGTACATGCCTAACAGATCTCTCAATTTGTGTCTCAGCTAGTTGATCCTTGAGATATTATATCTCAAGTTGCTGAGTCGCAGACCTAGTCTCTAAAGTCCTAACCTTGAACTCAAGGTCTGAGACTTTAGACAGCAGGTAGTCAATTGTGAGTTGCATTCTTCCCTCATCTTCATGAGAAGAATCACGGGGAGATGAGGTAACATACCTTGTATGTTCATCTGCACCACCAGATGTGGTTTCTTGGCACCCTGGATTCCTTTGCTCACTAATATCCCGTTCAGAGATATCAATGGGCAAAGTTGCCATAGATTTAGTCTCAGAAATGTTACTACTATCCTGAGAAGCCTTTGAGACACTCTCAGTAGTAGCAGCTAAATCTACATGAGTCCCCTCCACATTAGTTGGACTCACCTCAGTTTGGCTTTGCTGATAGGGGTAGAAGTCAGAGGTTTCTCTAGGTTCAGTTGATCTTTGGACAGGTGAGATAAATCAACATCATTACCTTGGAGAGACATGAAATCATCATCAGTACCGGTAAGTAGGTCAGTATAGGATATAAGGGTTGTACCTAGGGCCGGTCCATCTCTTAAAAGAGGGAAGCATAGGGCTTGGGGCCCCTAAAAAATAAGGGCCCATTTTTTTAAAAAAAAACATTGTAATACATGAAGCCCACTGTAGCCCAATCTTTATCCTATGAATATCTTCAGCCCACCGCAGCTCGTTCCCTGATTATCTCATATACGGTTCGTCTTTCTCGGTTAGGGTTCATCAATCATCAGCCGCTTCACAGATGGACCATATTCAAATCGACTCTTCAGTCCTCCATAAAACCACAAATCAAAGCATCTCTTCAACTCCGATGGGCCTGCCGCTTGTGCCTGCAAGCTGCAGCTTGCATATTAAAGGCAACCAAATCAACCGAATCAGTCAACCAGGCATACTCAAGTGAATCTCTGATCTCAGCTTCTCCTAATCTCTTTGAATATCAAATCTCGGCTTGTCTTAATCTCAAAATAGAAGGTCATCCGCTCCTCATTGAATCTATGAAGCAGCTTCTTCTCAGAACTCAGAATCGAAGGTCCTCAAGTTCTCTTTAAGTCTCTTTGAATCTGTAATTGAAGACTTGAAAGATGAATATATTGACTATTGTATGCATAGCTTATAGCACTTAGCAGGTTAGTCTCTCACTCTCTTAAGTGATGAATTATGCTTAACTGCTTTGATTATTTGATTGGAATTAGGTTAGAGGTTGATATGATTTGGTATTAGTCTAAAATTGATTTGGTTTTACATTGATCTTGATAATTCTGTATTTTTGTTTAGGCTACTTTGATTAGGTTGCTCATTACTTTTGTTTAACAGCTAATTTGATACTTTGTTTAGTCTGATTTAATAGTTCTATTTAAATGCTTCTTTGATACTTTTGATTAGGTTACTTTGATTTGCATCATTTAAAGGTTGTTTTGTTTAGATAAATTAGATTTAGAAGTTGGTAAAATTTCAACTCTGCCAATTATAAACATTTTAGTTTATTATTGTTGGGTTCCAAGCTAGGATAAATGAGGAGGCTTTTAATATAAAAAAGTTTGGAAAGAGCCCTATTTTTTAAATTTGATTGGGGCCTCAAAAAACATTGAGCCGGCCCTGGTTGTACCTAAAGATCCGGGACCTTGATCAATGTCTATAGGCATAGAGCCTATGATTTGGTTGTCCCTTATTGGTTGCTCAGGGGAGTATAGTGACTCACCCTGAGGGATTTTAGCTTGGGTTTGGGGCTCTTGTGATTGAGACTGAGGAGACTCAATGCCCATATTGAGATCAAGGGAGAGGGATGGTTGGACCTCAGACTAAGTAGGAGCCCATGTTTCCACTCTAGTCTTTTTAGATAGAATAGTAGGGGCTTGTTCAATCAGAGAAGATTGAACAAGGGTTCGCTTGGGACGTCTGTAATATAGATGTGTTATGGGACGAGGAACTAGAATTGGTAGGGAAGAGGTCAAGGTTGTTGTGAGTTCATCACCTGTGGGGTTGGCAAGGATGTCACAAGGAGCCATTAGCTCGATCATACCTAGAAGAAGAGCAGTATGTCTTCTGGTGAAGTTGGTTAACACTCTCTTCAGAACTTTGAAAATGGCCGACCTCATGGGAGGGATAGAGAGAGTAACTGCACAAACAAGCTTCTCTTGATCTAGCTCACATTTAATAATATGATGAATGAACCTGGGATACATGTAGAAAGTTTCCCTTTAAAGGTTTCCTCTGAGGTTATTTAGCACAAATCTAGAGTAGTTAAACCTGAGGCCTTTCACCAATCCATAAACCAGGCATCCGAGATCATAGGGAATTTGATCCCATCCTCCGGATTTGTTGGATAGGTAATGAAGAACAATGTGAAGCAAGAACTTCCAAATATAAGAAAAATTGAACTTGTAGACCGTTGACCTGCTTACATCGCCACCATACCCCCATCTAGGCATAGGTTTCCTCCAAATCTGACTTTGGGAATATGATAGGAGATCCCTCATCATGAAGCTCTAAGTGCTCTCTGATGGTCTATTCAGAGATGACCAAACTTTGGCCGGAGATTGTTGACTGGATAACGCTAACTCCATTTAGAGTGGCACTTTGACCACTGGCCCAAAATTCAGCCATATGGTTGGAGTAAACAGTGGGGTTAGCAATAGGGCGGTGTAGTATGTGGACTGAATGAGAAATTGGATGATTTTGGAGAAGTCGGCATCCTTTGAAGAGTCAAGGAGTACGACTTGGTTATGCTGAGGGTTGAGAGCCATTGTTGAGGAAAAAACAGAGTAAATTTAAGAGAGTGAAAATAAAGAATGCTTAGGGATTGCAAAAGGGTAAAAAGACTAAAGGGAGAGGTCGGAAGTATTTAAATGTGGTAAAATGGTAAGTGGAAGGGATGAAATGACAGTTTGGCTGTATGACATGAATGGAGCTGTAAGAATAAGGTATTTAAATATTCTAACATGATTAATAAAATCTTTACCTTTTTACAGAGTGGGGCCCAAATATTTATAGTACACAGTATAGTTTTCTTCCAAGAGTAAACGTCTTGCGAGTGTAATATCTTCCAAAGCCAAACTTACTTCCGAAAGTAAGTTTACTTCCAAGAGTAACAATGGTTTCCGAATGAAGAGGTTATTGTTTTAGAAGAAGATTTGATAAATTAATTCCGAAGCTTAAAACTTTTCCAAAGATAATAGAAGTTAAGAAAAATTACCTTTGAAAGATAAACAAAGATATCTTTCAAGGAAAAATTTCTATTCGGAAGAGCATATACTTGTCATGCAGATTAGGAAGAAAACCCTTTTGTACCAAGGCTTAGATTTGTTTGACATAGACAAAAACATGGTGAAAAAGGTTTTCATATGAGATAAGTTAGTCAATATTTATCATCCCAATTGATGTAATCATATATTTAAATCTTTTTTCATCAAAAGCTTTGGTAAACAAATCAGCATGTTGTTCATTTGAGTCAACTTTGACTAGTCTGATCAGATTTTTCACATTAATATCTCTAATAAAATGATACCTAATATCAATGTGCTTTGTCTTTAAGTGCTTGACTGGATTTTCTGTAATGGAGATGGCACGCTTGTTGTCAATGTGAATAGGAATCTCCATGAAGTTAAAGCCGTAATCCAACATCTGATTTTGAATCCATAGCAACTGAGCACAGCAACTAGCAACAGCTATGTATTCGGATTTAGCAGTTGATGTTGAAACACACGATTGCTTCTTGCATTACGGGGAGATTATTCTTCCACCAAGAAATTGACATCCACCTGGTGTTGATTTCTTGTTGATGTTGCAGCCTCTATAGTCACTATCAGTGTAGCCATAGAGATTAAAATCTTGATTTCTGGGATACCAGAGACCCAGCTTAGGAGCTCCTTTGAGGTATCTAAGGATTCTCTTGGCAGCAACTAGGTGAGACACCTTTGGGGCAGCCTGATATCTTGCACAAATACAAGTGGCAATCATAATATCAGGTCTACTAACTGTGAGATACATCAGAGATCCAATGATTGCCCTATACTGATGTTGATCATTATCCTCCCCCTCAGAGTCAGGACAAAGATTATGATGTCTGGGTATAGGTGTCTTTGCCAGCTTATAATCTTTCATTTCGAATCTTTCTAAAATGTCATTGACATATTTAGATTGATTGATGAAGAATCCATCTTTCATTTGCCTTACCTGGATTCCAAGGAAAAAGTCCATTTTTCCTATGGAACTCATCTCAAATTTCTTCTTCATAATGCTTTTAAAATCCTTACACATTTAGTCATTTGAGGAACCAAATATGATGTCATCAACATAGACTTGTACTAGTAAAATGTTATTTCCAGACTTGCTTATGAATAGAGTTTTATCAATGGTACCTCGAGTGTAACAATTCTTTAGGAGAAACTGAGACAAAGTCTCATACCACAATCTAGGTGCTTGGTGTAACCCATAAAGAGCTTTATCCAATTCACACACATAGCTGGGATACTGAGGATCTTAAAATCCTTGAGGTTGGCACACATAGACCTCTCTATCTGTATCTCCATATAGAAAAACACACTTAACATCAAGTTGCTAAACTGTAAAGTTTTTGGATGCAGGATAAGCAAGGAAGATCCTAACAGCCTCAAGTCTTGCAACAGGTGCGAAGACATCAGTGTAATCGATTCTTTCCTCTTGATTATACCCTTAAACTGCAAGTCTTGCCTTATTCGTGATAATCAAGCCTCTATCATCTATTTTGTTCCTAGAAATCCACTTATGCCTATGGATACTTGACTAGATGGTAGTGGACATAGGTTCCAGACCTTTTGTCTTTCGAATTAAAGCAACTCTCCTGCATTGATTCAACCCAGCTACTATCATTCAATGCTTCTTCTACCTTCCTTGGTTTCATCTATGAAAGAAAGCATGAGAACAAACAAACATTTCCATGATGAGTTTATCCTCTTGTTCTTACACCTTTGGAAACTTCTCCAATGATGCTCTTAGCTGGGTGAGTGCTGTGAATTCTGAGCCTAGGGATCACATCCAATTGCATGGATAGATCTAGATTTGAGAAGTTCGGCTCATGATTCTGAACACTTGGACCAGCTAGGGTTTCACATTCATCCAGTAATGACCGATTGAATGTAGGAGAAAGAGCATATGCAGCTTTTTGTTATGGAGCGGCATTAACAGTTGCCTGTTCTTTTTGATTGCTGCCTCTATCTACCTGGTGTTGTACAGAGTTAGAATTATCACTAGATGAGTTTTGAGGCTCACTTTGTTGACAACTGGTTAAAGCTCCACTTTGTGGTTTGATAGGAGCTTGACTTTCATCAATTCTTGGAGAACTTGGAAGAGGTATGGGTATCTCAAACAGTTGATCATCATTTGAATCATTTTGAGTTCATGTTCCAGCTGAAACATTCTCATAAGAAGGTTTAGAATAGTGTGGAAACAATTCTAAATTAAAGATGTGATCTTGTCCATTCTCCCTAACACAAGGAGTGTGCTCATTAACAACAATATTGGATGATTCCTAAAATTGTTGATTCTTAATATTGTATACTCTATAAGCTTTGGATCTTGAAGAATATCCAACAAAGATAGCATCATCCAACTTTTCAGCAAACTTCGCTAAATTGTCCTTTGTGTTAAGTATGGTACACCTGCTACCAAAGGACCTAAGAAAACCAATGAATGGTGGTCTTTTGTTCCATAGCTCATAAGGGGTTTTTCCATGTGGATTAACTATGAGAACTCTGTTCTGCATATAGCATGCAGTGCTGACTGCCTCTACCCAGAATGTTAAAGGTAGTTTTGAATCAGCTAACATAGTTCTAGCAGCCTCAATAAGTGTCCTATTTTTCCTCTCAGCAACACCATTTTATGAAGGAGTTTTAGGAGCACTATATTGTCAGGAAATCCCTTTTTAGTTACAAAATAAGTCAAGAACTTCGTTCCTAAACTTAGTCCCTTGATCACTTCTAATAATTTTAACCTTATGATCTATTTGATTTTCTATTTTAAGAATAAAAGATTTTAATGTTTTAGTAGTTTCATCTTTGGTTCTTAAAAAGAATTCCCATGTATATCTAGTAAAGTCATCAACAATCACAAGGCAATATGATTTTCTTCCAATGCTTATTATAGTTATGGGACCAAATAGATCCATGTGCAATAAGTGTAATGGGGTAGTGATAGAGTTAACTTCTTTGGATTTGTGGGATGCCCTGTGTTGCTTCCCTTTCAGACAAGCAACACAGTTGTCTTTACATAAAAACTCCTTTTTATGCACACCATGTACTAAGTTATTCTTAAACAGTTTATTCATGGTTTTAAAGTTAATATGACACATTCTTTTATGCCAAATGGTTGACTCATCACCATTTGCTTTGGAAAGAAAGCATGATACTTCACTCATCACCTTGATCTCTCATCCCGCAATGCTGTGGAGTTTGCCGGCATTATTTCTTTTCTACGCCGATCGAGGATATTTCAAGCTATCTCAACACATTGCACACCTTACAGATCAGTACAGCAGGCTTTCTGGGAAAGCGCTGTAGTTGACAGGTCCTCTGAGCCCCATCGTATCAGGAGTTCCATATTTGGGAAGCCATAGAGATTTCAGAGGAAGATATCAGGACAATGTTATAGCTCGGGGATGATGCTGACTGCCCCACTCGATTACATCCCCTTACTGTTCGAGGTTGCTTCATGAGGGCTAAGTACTCGGGGGACATCAATGCAAGTATGCTCAACAAGAGCAACTTGTGCCCCCAGCTCAAATACTTAGCCCATGTACTACTGAGATGCATCGCCTCAAGGAAGGGTGGATTCAACGAGCTCTCCGGTCAGATGCAAAACGCCTACATGGCGTTGGTGCTGAATCATCCATTCAGCTTTTCGAGGATGATCTTCACCTACTTAGTGGAGAACATTGAGGCGAAGGGGAAAGAAAACTTATGCATGTACCAACGCTTTCTGTAGATGATTATAGATCAGAAGCTCCCCTCGCTGCCCAAGGAGAGGGAGGATGTTGTTGTCCTCGAGGTGATGGATGACACCACACTGGGGCGTATGAAGGTGTACCGGGGGAAGCAAGTGAAGCCCCCGGTAAGGAGACTATTCGGGCATCTTGCCCGGGAGGACTATGTGGCGCCAGCTAGGCGAAAGTGACGCCATGATGACAGTGATTCTGATACAGAGCAGATAGTTTTACCTGATGATGACTCTGATGATAGTGGTGATGGTGGAGATACAGGTCCTTCTCATACTCAGACCACTACTGCTGATGTTACATCTTTACCCTCTTCACAAGGTGATTTAGACACTGCGGGGTTCCATCAGGACTTCCACCCTGATGAAGAGGAGGAGTCGGATGACGAGCCGCTTACTCGGACGGTGGGCAGCTAGGTGGTTGCCACCGAGAGGGGGATTAGGATGGTTGGTGGATGTCCCGGCGGGTCTGGGGAGGTTATTTCGGATCCATCATACACCCCAGACCAGCCCAGTAGCCTAGGGGGAGCCTCCAGGTCCAAGGGGACTCGGAAGAAGAGGATGGCTCAGCCTTACGGTAAGAAGGGGAAGCGGTCGAGATTCACACTTCATACCACCACCACTACCACTACATCCACCTCTACCACTACACCACCTACCAGCACTACACCACCTACCACAGCCACACCCCATACCTCTCCACCTATTCATTCTTCACCACCTATATTCACCACATGTAACACCCGGATATTTTAAGAAGTTGTAAAAAGAATAATCAAAGTGAAAAGTGCCATTTAACCCAAGTTAAGGGGTTAAATGTGCCAAAAGTACAAAAAATTATTATTATTTTGTACAAAAGTAACATGGCCGCCCATGCCATGTTACTTTTCACCTTTTCATTCGGATATTCTAGAGAGAGAAAGAGCAGGAATGGGTTTTTGAAGAAGAAACAAGAAGTTCGAAGTTTCTGATAAGAATTCTCGAATTTTTTATGCTTTAGACGATTCTAGACCCGTTATGTGCTTATAAATGTGATTTTTGTGCTCGGGTTGTATTGTGTGTCTGTTTTAGGTGTTAGAAAACGCCTGGGAAGTTCAAGGCAGGGTATCAAACCCGAAAACAACTAAGGTGAGTTTCTAGATTCCCCTTTTTACAAGTTTTAACTGATTTTGGGGCTGGAAAATACATGTATGTATGTTTTTATAATTGTGGGTATGTTACCTGTATGTTCATGTGTATGTGTATATGGGTGGGGTATGTTTTGGGTGATTATAATGTTATGTTTACATTATGTGTATGTTTTTGTTATTACGTTGTTAGAACTAAGCTTAAAACAAGTTACACTGGTGTTTGGGACCGATTATGAATGTTGTTAGTGTGTTGTGAGTGTTCATGCACCTAGGAAGGGCCCATGCGCCCAACTGATTAAACTGCCTAAGTAACCCCATGCGCCCAAGTCCCCGTGCGCCTGAACAGTACCTCATGCGCCTAAATATTGCCTTAGAATTTCTAAGTGTAGCTTATGCACCCAAATAGTACCTAATGCGCCTAAGTCTCATGCGCCTGAAATTTCCTTAGAAAAATTTTAAGTATAGTCCATGCGCCTGAACAGGGTTCATGCGTCCAGGATTTTGGCAAGGAGCCTAAGTGTTGGGGCTCATGCGCCCCAACATTGTCCATGCGCCTGGACCTCCTCATGCGCCTAAGTGTTAAGATGTTAAGTGTTGGGACGAGGCGCCTGCATAGTTGAAATGCGCCTATACAGAGCTCATGCGCCCAAATAGTGCTGATGCGCCCAACACTTAGAATTAAATGCAGAATTTTCGAGGGGGTCTGTGCATTAGGGTTTTGGACCAATGTTGACTAGGGTTTATTTAATGCATATGATTATGCTTGATTGTCATTATGACCCTTATTATTAATATTATTATTATTATTATGATTAGGGTTATTATTATTGTTATCATATTTATTAATATTAATATTGTATGACTCTACGTGGTATGATCATGATCGAGACAGAAATTATTATCACTAATATAGTGAAAGATTAATGATAAAGAAAAGTGGAACGTAAATGAATGAACGGAAGTCTTGCAAGCAAATGTAAAGAGGTGCACGGCCTTGTTGTCGTTAGCTCAAATGTGATGCGGGTTAGCTACC
>BJCO01362962.1:0-18727 GCA_018326465.1 Flaveria floridana
ATCAATATTACGGCTGTCAAGAGTTACATCATTGTGCAACCCTAACCGCCGTCACATCAACATCAACATCAACATTATTCGATTCACTGAATTCGTTGTTCATAGTTATTCTTTATTATTCTTTTGTAATCATTACTTGATAGTTAATGAAATACGTTTGAATAATTATTGAGTTCGTATTTATTGTGTTTCTGTGGTTGTGTTCATCATTAATCATTAATACAATTAAACGTCAATTAATGATAATTCTACGATCATTGAATTGATTTATTTTAATACTGATAATTCCTGAATTGATAACCTTGGATTCACAATGTTGTTAGTAATGAAGAGCTATAAGGTGTTGATGAGATTGAGATTAAAGATATCACATCAGAGTATTATCCAGAGTACACTGACCCTAAAGGTAATGTTATCCCCGATTTAGGTGAAACATTTGGCAGTGATACTTTTGGAACACTTGATGAGAAAGAGAAAGAGAAAGAAAAAGAGGAAGGTAAAGCCCAGGCCACAGACGTTGATGTTGATTTAAAGAAGGCTGAATGGGCAGCTTGTTTGAAAGAGATGAGAGCCCAATGTGAACCTCCAAAGCCAAACGCCTACACCAAACTGTAAAAGGTTAAGAGACATCAGATGGTGTCAGGCATAATCATCCGTTGGGCCTATTTTGAGGATTTGGAGGTTTATGCCGTGAAGCGGGAGAAGGGGATTGAGTACTTCAGATATCCACACGATCTAAAAACTCTTCTTAGTTTTGAGCTGAACAGGTTAGCATGTTTAGATCTTTTGTATGCCAACCCGAGGAAGATGTCGGGCTGGTTTGAGATGGCACTAAAGAAAGAATACCACACCAGATGGGTAAACTTCAGACCTTAACAACCTAAGAGGTTCGTTCATAACGTTAAAGTTGACCCTATCACCGGGAAGCTGAAGGTGGTGCAGAAGTGGAGTCCCCCACGCACAATATCTAAGATCCCATTGCAGGATATGCCTCAGGGCATCACTCCACACTTCAAATTTACGACTGGAGGACGGGGGAAGCGGTCATAGTCCTAAACAGAGAGGGTAAAATAGAGATGATCAGGGTATTTGACCCAATGTGGCTCACTAACTTGTCTGCTAATGATCTTTACACACTGTACAAGTGGCCACTGTTCTATGACACGCAGGATATTGTAAAAGCTCTCCAATTCCCACATGTGATAAGACTCTGCTTTGCTTTTGAGATACACACAGGAGTCACAAAAGAGGAGAAGTACAAGAAATTCCAAGAATATGTGAAGAATGTCAGATAATAGGATAAACTAGGTCCAAGGGGGAGTTTGTTGATACATTGTTCCTAGTTATGTTCTTAAATGTAAATGTCTTTTATTTACACATATGTAATGAAAATGTTTAATGAAATATGATATGATTTTGATGTTTAATTGTCTTTGTTTATATCATATTCTTATTGTAATTGCTGTTACTCATATTTATGACAATTATATATAGGTTTGAGTTTGTTGTACATAGTTTTGAGTCAATAATGATTCAGAAATGTGTTCAACTTAGTCAAGTGGATATTCATGCTAATGGACCATACTTATGGACCATACGCACGAATGAACCATACTTATAGACCAGTCGTACGACTGAGCCAGGAGACTGGATCAGTCGTATGACTGAGACATAAGATTGACTCAGTCACATGACTAAACCTTCAGTCGTGCGTATGAGTCAGACGCATGAGTCAGTTGCACGACTGAACCATGCTAATGGTTCAGTCATACGAATGAGCACTGAAAAATTATAAATACCACATAATTTGTGGAAAAACAAAACACTTTGAATACTATCATACCCTGGCCGTCCAGAGCGTCTCAAGTCATCCATCCAAATTCATAGTTCATTCCTGATCGATTCCAACTCATTCTTAACGTTTGTTTCATTGTTCGATCGATCAGGTTGTTCGTTCTCACTGATTGGATCGTCAATGAAATAGAATTCCGCGCTATTTGATCTGGTCTCACACAGAATCTGTTAGTACTCCGTATGAAAACGGTCCTAATAGCAACTTCCATCCATGTAAGATATTAGACTGCTCCTAAGGTGTGACACTTAATTGCTATTAAGAGAATTCTTAGATACCATAAAGGGGCTCCCAAACTAAGTCATTGGTATCCTAAGAATAATGAATTAAATCTCTATGGTTATACTGACAGTGATTATGGTGGCTGCAACATTAACAAGAAATTCAAATCAGGTGGATGTCAATTTCTTGGTGGAAGGATCATCTTCTTGCAACGCAAGAAGCAATCATGTGACTCTACATCAACTACTGAAGCTGAATACATTGCTACCGCAAGCTAGTGTGCTCAACTACTATGGATTCAAAATCAGATGTTAGACTATGGTTTCAACTTCATGGAGACTCCTATCCATATAGACAACAAGAGTGCCATTTCTATCACAAAAAATTAGTCAAGCACCCCAAGACAAAGCATATTAACATCAGGTACCATTTCATTTGAGATATTCATGAGAAAAATTTAATCAAACTAGTCAAAGTCAATTCAAATGAAAAATATGCTGACTTGTTCACCAAAGCTTTTGATCAACAAAGATTTAAGTATTTAATCACAATCATTGGGATGATTAACATTGACTAGTCAATCTCGTTTGAAAATATTTTAAAAATGTGTCTTGTCTGTGTTGTCTTTATACAATCTAAGCCCTTGTTAGAAAAAGTTTTTCTTCAAAATTTCTAAGTACAAATTTTTCCGACGAGAAATTTACCCTAAGAAGAGATCTTTATCTATCTTCCGAAGGAAAATTCCTCGGCACAAGTATTCTCTCCAAAAAGTTTTTAGCCTTGAAAGAATATTTGATCATAGATCAAATCCACTCCCGAAGCTTACTAACTTCATTTCTCAAAAGAACACATTACTCTCGGAAGAAAATTTGTCTTTGAGACATGATTTGCCTTCTGAAGTAAAAGTGGCTCCGGAAGATAATATTGAGAAACATAAGTGTTTTCTCTCGGAAGCAATTTTACCCTCAGAAGTAAACTTTTACTATGTGATGGAAATCTTTGGGCCCCACTCTATAAAAAATAAAATTTTATTGATGATTATCGGAATATTTTAATGGTTTATCTTACCGTCCTTGTCAAATCGAAACGTAAACTGTCCTTTCATATTGTTGGTTTGTCTTTCTACCTGCCATTTAAAAACTTCCGAATCTCTTTCTTTACAACTGCAAAAGCCCCAAAATTTCCATCATCTTCTCTATTTACTCTCAATTTCTTCAATCAAACATTACTTTTAGAACATAGCCTTGAATCCCCAACACACAGGTCGCCATCCTTGATTCTTTAAAGGATGTTGATTCTGTCACTATTGTCAAATTTCTGTCACAATCGACATACTTCATTGCCCTTACTGTTAACCCCACCATCTACTCAAACCATACGGCTGAGTTCTGGGCTAATGGTTAAAGCGAGATGATTAATGATGAAACGGTCATCCGATCAAGCATCTGTGGACAGGAGATCATTATCAGTGAAACACCTATCAGGGAGCATCTAGAGCTCCATGATGAAGGAGCCCCTATTGAATTCCCCAAGTCTGATTTGAAGGATACTAAGACCCAGATGGGATATGGCGGAGATGTGAGCAAATCTATGGTCTACAAGTTCAATTTATCCTACAACTGTAAGTTCTTGCTACACATTGTCTTGCACAACCTATCCGACAAGTCAGAGGGATGGGATCAGATCCCGTATGATCTGTGCTGCCTAGTCCATGGGTTGGTAAAAGGGCTCCGCTTCAACTACTCATGATTTATATTGAATAATCTAAGAGGTAATCTCACCAGGGATCCATTCTATATGTATCCCCGTTTTATTCTGCACATGATCAACTGTGAGCATGTCCTGGACAAAGTTTTATTTGCTCATGTCTTATTGGTCCCTCAAATGAAGCCTGACATCTTCAAAACACTAAAGAAGGTGTCCACTAACTTCACTGGAAGATTCTCTGATCTCCTTCAAAGTATGCTTGAGCCAATTGCTCCTGGTGACATTCCTGCAGACCTAGTAGGTGATGAACCCATACTAGACACCACCACTATAATGCCAATCACTTCTTCCCACCCAATCAAATTCACATAAAAAATATGCCCTAACGAACGCTTGATCAATCTACTTTGATTGAGCAAGTCCCCTCTATTCAAACCAAAAAGGCTAGAGTGGGATCAAGGGCTCCCACTCAGTAAAAGGTCCAACCATCCTCCTTAATTGACCTTAATATCAGTGTTAATCTCCTTAGTCTTAACCTGATTAGCCCACTACCCAAGTGATAAGTCCTCTGGGTAAGTCTCAATACTCCCCTTAGTAGTCAAAAAGGGATAGCGACATCATTGGCTCAACTGCTATTACAGAGGAGCCATTAGGTGCTAACCAAGGTCCCGAGTCATTAGATATAGTCTCTCTATCCTTTGTTGACCTTTTAACCCGACAGGATAAGAATATTATGTTCCATCCATGCCATGATATTGATCTACCACACCACTCTCTAGATTAATTCAGCCCCAAGGAACCTCTGATATCTAGCCTACATCAACAAGAACAAACTAAGGCGAGTCCAACAACCATGAAGGAGACTCATATAGATTCAGCTGCCACTACTGAGTGTGTTTTACTAGCCTCTCAAGATAGTGGTAGCATCAGTGAGACTGAGTCTATGATAACCTTGCCAATTGATACTTCTGAAAGAGACATCAGTAAGCAAGGGTATCCAGGGCGCCAAGAAACCATAACTAGTGATGATGATGAACATACTAGGTATGTTATCTCATCTCCTAATGATTCTTCAAAAGATGATGAGGGTAGTCTGCAACTCACTATTAGATACCTACTTTCTGAAGTTTTAAACCTTGAATTGAAGGTTAAGACTTTAGAGGATAGGTCTCCACTCAGAAACTTGAGATTGAAAATCGCAAGGCTTAACTAGCTGAGAAATAGATTGAGAAGTTTGTTAGGCATGTACAAACTCAGGTTTCTTTGAGTACTTCCTCTAGCTCATGTACTTTTTAAGATGATGCTACCAAAAAGGGGGATGTTAGGTCTAGATTCAATAGATCTAGATTCATTGTTCTGTGTTCCCGAATCGAACGTGATCGATGAGCTTGGATCTTAGAACTCAAATGGATATGAACAATATTTGATGATTAGATGCTAAAATTTAATAATGATGAACACAAAAGTGTTTAATGCTTGTTGTTTATTGATTTGATGATGAATTGATCATCCATGAAGGATGATGATATGATGATGTTGTTGATGGAGTATGATTTTCACCTTGGGTGGTCAACCATCCGCACGTACAATGAAAGATAAATATACTTTTTATACTAGTATAGAATTTTTAATATTTACAATATAGACCCTAGACTAATACTTTGTTAATTCTTGCTCTTCAAATCTTCATCTTCAATATAAATTGGAAATCTTCAATTTCTTCAAAGGTGCTTGACCCAATAATACTCCCCCTAAATTGTAGATTTCTGATGTGAATATGAAGATTGATCTTGTTTTTGTTGAATAGTTGTTCAAAGCTGACAGTTTTGTGGTTGTTGCGGAAGCGAGGTCTTCAAAACTTTGGAACAACTGATTGTGTTTTGTTTTGTTTTGATCCATAGATGTTGAGTTGATAAACTATGTACATCTGTTGATATTAAACATCCACAGAAGTGAGCTCCATGAAATTTTACTAAGTTAACCAGGTCTTTGCATGTTCTCTATCCATAGGTCTTTTATGGAATAACAAAACTTTCTTTGTCCGTAGATCATCTACGGAAGCACAAGGTTAAGTTTATGTCCGTATCTCATCTCCAGAAGAACAAAAATATGTTCTTCTGTCCGTATCTCATCTACGGAACTAGAAGTTGGTGTTTTGTATGCTCTATCCGCCGATCTTCTACAGGAGAACAAAAAGTTAATGTTTTGATTCTGTAGATCATCCACGAAATAACATAACGTTTGGTTGCTGATTTTTAGCTGAAGCTGCTGAAATTCAGCCTTGTTGCTGAAAATGGTTAAGTGTGGCCGTTTCAAGTCAACCTCATGCACCTGAACAGTTTTCATGCGCCTGAATAGTTCTCTTGCACCTTAACAGTTCTCATGCACCTGAACAGTTCTCATATGCTTGGACAGTTGTCATGTTGGTGAAAAACGTTAAGGTTGGGTGTTTCAAGTCAACCTCATGTTGCTGGACAGTGCTCAAGCTCCTGAACAGTGCTCATGCTCCTGAATGGTGCCCATAAGCTTTTCTTCAATTCTCAGCCCCTAAATTGCTTCGTTTAGGCTCTAATTTGCTGTTGTTGATGATAGATTCATGTTTAGTTGATGTAATAAATCATTGTTCTTCAATTAAAAACAAATCTAGAGCATGATCCACATCTAAATCCATGGATTAATGAAGAGCATGAAGAACTTTCAAAACCCACTTACTAAAGATTTGATTCGTTCCATATGCAGTTTTTGTTATTGATTTTTCTTGTTAAATTGATGTAGAAACATCATGCTAATGGACCGAAATCATTGTTGATGCATATCCTTGTTCCAGATCTGAGAGTTGCTGAAGAACACCAAGAATACACACACTAGTGTATGTAAATGGCATTCTACTGCTCTTCAATCCAATACTCATCAAATCTGATCCAATCTTTAATGTTTTATGTTGGAACCTCTTTGAAGATTAGGATTAGTCATTTTTTTTTGTTTGTCATAGTATAGGGACTTATTTGTAAATATATGTTCCTTTGTTTTCATTTTTAGTATAAATAGGATATTATGTGTTATTTTACAGGTGTTCGAAATAGTTAGAAGTTTCTGTTGTTATTCACTTTGCATATTGTATCCATTTGCATCTACTATTAATGAAAACAACTATGAATTTTGAAGTATTTTCTTGTGTTTGATTAGTTTGCGTTTATATTTGATTGTTGCATTACAATATCATCACAGATCAATCCATTTTGAACCTATCAAATGGTATCGCAGCTTTCGGTTCAGTGATAGAGCTTAATTTCGATATTTTGAGCTATGTGAATCACTTGAATCTGTGATTGATAGCAAATTGATCAATTAATTGTTCAATTCAGTTGTGTTTCATCATTAGAAACATGAATTGAATCACAATTTGGTGTTTAATTCATTCAGATCTGAATTCTCATCAGATTTGTGTGCGAAATTTGTTTTTCAAGTTTGAAGTCAAATTCAATCTAGAAAACATATTTGTTGTTGTTAATTGAGAGAAATGATGATTGAGGATTGATAATCGATCTATATACTACCTAATTGGAAGTTTTTAGATCAATTCAACAAGTTTTGAATAAATTGATAAGATCAGGTTGTTATGAAGATGATGAATTAGGCGTTTGAAGTGTAAAAATCAACTAAAATTTGCTTAAGTGTTTAGGCGCATAAACACTGTTTAGGCGCATTAGCACTGTTTAGGCGTTTCAGTTTTGGACGTTTTACCACTGTTTGGGCGCTTGAAGACTGTTTGAACTTCCTGAATTTTAGACGTTTGAACACTGTTTAGGAGTCTGACCACTGTTCAGGTGTTTTACAACTGTTCAGGCGCATCATCAGTTGGATGTTTTAGAATTCAACCAAGGCATTCCCTTGGAGTTCAAAGTTGGACATTCACAAGAAGCAGGCACATCAGAATTTAGACTTTTCATTCAACACTTAGAAATTTTTTTGAAAACTAAAATCCAAAAATATTTTTGTTTCATTGTTTCATTTCAAATTCTAAAACAACAAAAACAAATTATTTTCATTAGTTCAAAATAAAAAAATGGTTAAGTGTGAAGATTCTGAGAATAGGGTTCCAAAATTGAAGAACATAACTGATTTCAAGAACTGGCCACTCAGATTAAAGCTTCACCTAAACTCTATTGACACTGACTTATGGAAATCAATAGATAAAGGACCACACATCCCAGTTACTTGTGATGGTCCTGATAGAGGTTTTTGTATATACCAAAGACTCTCATGAACCATATCCTGAGGATGGTCTTATTGGTGATGATTTAAAGAAAGTCAAGAATGATATTAAAGCTTACTCACTGATGTGTAAGGTTTTACCTTTAGAGGTATTGACTAGATTGGAGAGTTATCAGACTGGTTATACCATGTACAAAGCATTGAAGATTATATGTGAAGGTGGTAAAGAGATTCAAGATCTCAAAAAGCCGAAGCTCAAGAGGCAACTAGAGTTATTTGAGCATCTATCTGGAGAAACAATCAACCATATGATGAACAGATTTGTTCAACTTATTACTGAAATGTCAACACCTGGCATCAAGAATGATCTCAAAGATCTAAATGATAGACTTCTCAATGCTCTTCCTTCTTCATGGAAGCAGACTCTTACACTGTTAAAGCATACTGAAAAGTTTCTAATGGATCTTGATCTTTACATTGCCAAAATAGAATCTGTTGAAATTAATGAGAGTTCTAGGAACAATGACAGAGCTGTATCAACCTCTTAGTATAAGTATGTTACATCTCCTGCAAATACTATAGAGAATGCATTTCTGGATAAATATGATGGTACTCCAGAAGATGAGGGTGATTTGTTTGTTGGAGCTGATTTCCTCACAAGTGCTCCTGTCTACATAACTCAACCTCAGTCTCCTCCTAAAGCTCAAACTCCCAAACCTCAATCTGAGACTACATCTTCTAACTCTGTTAAACCTAGCAAAGTTAAAGATGTCATTAATATCCTTTTACAGGATGAAGAGTCAAAATCTACTTTTACTACTTTTATGGCAAGTTTTCAAGCTTATCAAGGAAGCCATTAAACTCAAGTTGATCTTATGTTGCAGGATTTGTTTGAGACGGATCCTGATGATGTGGAAGAGATGGATTTGAGCTGGCAGATGGTGATGATTGCTTATAGAACTTAGAAACACTACTATGTGAACAGGAACTACAAACCAAGTGCAATCAAAGCTGTTGGTTTTGACAAGTCTAAGTCAAGGTGTTTCAACTGCAACAACTATGGTCATCTTTCAAGAGAATGTAAAGCTCCTAGGAATCAAGGAGGAAATGGCTAAGCTAGTTCTAGTAGTCAAATATATCATCAATAGCAGTCTCAGAAAACATTTCAGAAGCCTTATCAAAGTCATCCCATGCTAGAACTAAAGGATGAGACAAAATCAACTTAAGAGCCAAAGAAAGCTCTTGTTATGAGCATCAAAGATGGCTATGACTGGAGTGCATATGCTGAACAGTTTACTGCTGATCTTTCTTCCAGTTTAGCTCTTGTTGGTGAAACTCAAAATGAAGACTGGTCTAAAGATAGTGATCCTAAGGCTGATGGTGATTCAGACAATGATGATGAAGACTATGATTAGAGTGATAAATCTGATCCAAAACAATACTCAAAAGAAAATGCTAAGATGGCACAATCTGAACAACCAAAGGTTGAACAGTCATCATCTGATTCTTAGACATCCACTTCAAGTTATCCTAAATTCCCATTGAAGTCAAAGAAAAAATGTGCACTAAAGCAGGTTTTGATCAAGTTGAGCATTACAGAACTTATTAATTCAAAATCTGTGATAAACTAAAACAAGAAGAAGTATTGCATGACAATTGAAAAGATATCATAAAATCTCTGATGAAAAGATCATATCTCTTCAAACTTGAAGGAAAAAACACTAAAAGAACTTGAACTTGTTAAAAAGCAACTTGAAGAGATGACCAAAAATCTTGAATTAGAGAAAATAGCTCGTGCTGCAACTCAGGTTGATCTTGCCAAAGATAAAAGTTTGTAGAACAATTGGTAAGTGGATGAAAAGATAAAGATAAAACAGGTTTAGGTTTCATATATGAGCCTATGCGTGAATCAATCTCAAACACTTTATCAGTGAACTTTAACACGCATGATCACTCACCTTAAAATAAAGCTACTAAAAGCATTTTAAGATAAGAAAAAGAATGTACAATCTAATGCAGAACACAAAAAAGAATAGATAAATGTTGAGATATTTTAAGAACAAGACTCAGAAATAATTAAAAATGGTCATCCAATTAAAATTAAATCTTATGAACCACGACCAAAGAATAACAAGGTATTTGTTCCCAAAGGATCTCATGAAGCCATTATCGAAAAATGTGAGTCTGAAAATTATGTTAACGAAGGTGTTGAATAAAATGAAAAACAAAATCTAAAGAAGAAACAGAAGGCAAAAGAAGATGTCATTACATCTGATGATTCATGTTCTTCTTAAAATGTTAATGAATCCCAAAGCAACACACCATCATCAAAATCAAGAAATCAAAGAAGGAGGAGGAAAAATTCCAAAGCTTAAACCTCTCAAATTCAAAATCAAAGAAATCAAATTAAACATTGAAGTTTATGTCTGCTAGTACTTTTGACATGAAGACAATTCCTGAAATAACATCAAACCCTAAGATCAAATCTAACTCTGATCTGAAAACAAGTTTAGGTCCTAAGTCTTCCGCTGTAAAAAAAAGATTTGTATCTAAGTCAAGGAATAGTGTAAATGATCAAAAACCAAAACCTAAATTTCAAAAGAACAAATTCACAACTCAAAAACAATAGTTTAACCTTACTACTCCTAAATCAAATCAAGGATCAAATGTGGCTTTCACATCAAAGATTAACAAATAGTTGTTTAAATTTCAATAGTTGATTGAACAATCACTCAATAGTTGATTGTTATTTTAACAAGTACTATGCTTTGTGTGATCAAAGAAATCATAATACTAAGGATTGTTACTTCAAAAGGAACTCGCCAATTGAAGGTTATGTTAACCCACAATCTCAAGGAAATCAAAATTATGGTTTTCAAAGGTTAACAAAACAACCTTCCTGAGGCTTGAGATCTCTCAGAAGAATTAATTTTGATTATGATAAGTCTTATGCTGTGAAATCAAAACAATATAAACATGGCAATTTCATTCCACGATATGTGAGAATGAGCAATGGAAGGTTTACCAAGCATAAATTTTTATGAAAATACTTCAAATTATCTTGTGACGATCTTGAAAAATGTTACAATGCTTTGAGGATTAAGCGAAAGAAAGATAATCAGTGATTTGTCAGAAAAGGAATTGAAAAAATAAAATCTCCAAAGAAGCCTGATTTTAATAAGCTTCATCTTCAGAAGTTTACCATTATTGATAAGTTTGGAAAGCCCAAAACCATCTCGGCTTGGGTTGATAACTTATCTTAAATTTCTTTGATATGCAGGTACGCCCAAGAAGACCTAGTAGCACATGGCAGTGGGTGTAGCCGACATATGATAGGCAATCATGCCTTACTTCAAGATTTCAAGATGAAAGATGGTACTCATGTTGCATTTGGAGATGATGCGGGTGGTAAGATCACAGGAGAAGCTAAATTCAAGATTGCAATCATGCCTTACTTCAAGATTGCACAACTTTCTTGAAAGGAAAGCAGCATAGAGCGTCTTATAAGCCCAAGCTGATAAGCTAAATTCCAAACCTCTCCAGATGTTCCATGTGGATTTATTCGGTCCAACAAATGTGCATAGTATTGTAAAGAAATCTTATTATTTAGTTATCATTGATGACTTTAGAATATTTTCTTGGGTTTTCTTTTTGCATCTAAAACAACTAAATTATTAAAAGAGTTTATCATTAAAGTTGAAAATCAATTAGAACAAAAAGTGAAAATCATTAGAAGTTGTAATGGAACTGAATTTAAAAATGCCAATGTTGATTTGTTTTGTGCAGAAAAAGGAATTGCTCATCAGTTCAGTGCTCCTTGTACTCCATAACAAAATGGAGTTGTTGAAAGGAAGAATAGAACTTTGATTGAGGATGCACGTTCCATGTTAGCAGATGTAAAGATTCCAATCACTTTTTGGGATGAAACCATATCCACAACATGTTTTGTGTAGAATTGTACATTACTTGTGAAGGATAAACATAAAACTCCATATGAGTTGATGTTTGGCAGGAAGCCTAATATAGATTTTCTTAAATCTTTTGGTTGTCCTATTTTGATTTTAAATTCAAGTGATCAACTAGGAAAATTTGATGCAAAATCTGATGATGGATTTTTCATTGGATACTCATCGGTTTCAAAAGCCTTTAGAGTTTACAACTCTAGGACGAATGTTCAACTTCAAACCTTTAATGTTAAATTTATCAAAAACTTATTTCCATCAGTTTCAATGGTCCAGCATGGTTATTTGATTTAGATTCATTGTCAAACTCTTTCAATTCTTACTTGTTTGAAATCTCAGGTGAAAAGAAGAAACAAGGAGGAGATCTAGGATTTTTCAATGATGATTTTGATTCTGATGGTATGGATGATTCAAGCCCTGATTACCCATTCTTTTCATTTGTCAAAGATTCTATCTTTCATTATAAATCTAATGATCAATCATAATCTCATCAAGCTTAAAATCCTCTAAATACTGATCATTCAAATGTTTCACAGTTTCTGATGATGGTCCTGAAATTATTCAACCTGAGTCTAGCACTTCATCAGTTTCTGATGATGTAGTTGCTACTGATCATCTTGATTATTTTATAAACTCATCAACTCAAGTTCCTAATTTCACTCAACATACTTCAAACCTATTGCATCAGCTACATGACTTGAACAAGACTAATCTGGATGTTTATGTTCTAGAAGATAGGATTCAAACGTCTTGTGTTCACAAGAATCCTCCTACGTCTCAAATTATAGGTCTATTGAATAAGAGAACTACGAGGAGTGATTCAGATTGAGCAAATCGTTGCTTATACTCGTGTTTTCTATCTCAAATTGTCCCTAAAAGCATAACAGAAGCTTTAAAGGACAATAGTTGGATCAAGGCTATGCAAGAAGAGTTATTACAGTTTCGCAAACAAGAAGTATGGAAGCTTGTGGATTTACCTGAAGGAGAAAATGCCATTGGCATAAATGGTTGTTTAGAAACAAATTAGATGATCGAGGAATTGTTGTTCGCAACAAAGTGAGACTCGTTGTACAAGGATACACCCAAGAAGAATGAATAGATTATGATGAAGTATTTGCTCCAGTTGTAAGGCTTAAAGCAATTCGTGTCTTCTTGGCTTATGCTTCATATATGAAATTCAAGGTGTACCAGATGGACATGAAAGGTGCTATCTTATATGGACCAATCACTGAGGATGTATATGTCAAGCAACCTCCAGGTTTTGAAGATTAAAAATATCCTCATCGTATGTACAAGCTTAGAAAAGCATTTTATGGTCTTCATCAAGTTCCTAGAATCTGGTATGATACATTGTCACGACATTTGTTCCAACATGGATACACAAGAGGGAAAATTGAGCCGACTTTATTTACATAGAAGGACGCTGATAATCTCTTATGTGTTCAAGTGTTTGTTGATGATAACATATTCCGTTCTACAAGTCCAAAATTGTGCAATGAATTTGAAGAAATCATGAAATCTTGTTTCAAATGAGTTCTATGGGAGAAATTAATTTTTACCTTGGATTACATGTGAAACAGTCTGCAGATGGAATTTTTATTAATCAGGAGAAATTCATTGAAAACCTCTTGAAAGAGTTTAAACTACAAGATTGTCAATCTATCAGAACTCCAACTGACGTCAATACCAAGATTGAACCTGATCCGAAAGGAAAAAATGTTGACCAAACTTTATACAGATCTATGATTGGTTCCTTGATGTATCTTACTGCATCTAGACCTGATATAATGTATGCTCTTTGTGTCTGTGCCAGGTATCAATCAGACCCGAAGGAATCTCACCCTATCGCTGTCAAATGCATATTGAGATATCTTAAAGGAAAACCGGCTCTAGGGTTATGGTATCCTTATGAAGGAAACTTCGAGTTATATGGGTATAGAGATAGTGATTATGGTGGATGTTGTCAAGATTGTAAATCTACAACGGGTGGTTACCAGTTTTTACGTCCCCGATTAGTCTCATGGCAACGTAAGAAACAAAGAATGTATCTGTTTCGACTGCAGAAGATGAGTACATAGCTGCATCAGCAGGATGTTCTCAAATCTTTTGGTTACAAAACGAACTGTTGGATTACGGGTTCAATTTTCTTAAATCTCCTATTTACATTGATAACACAACTGCTATGTTTATAAAATCTAGTCCTATCCAACATTCCAAAACAAAACTATCGAAATTCGATATCATTTTATTAGAGATAACTAAGAAAAAGGTTTAATCTTTTTTGTTCAAATATCAACTAAAAAACAATTGGCTGATCTATTTACAGAAGCCTTCTTACCAAGCATGTTTGAGTATTTGGTCGAGTCAATTGCTCTCATAAATCATGTTTGATTACATGATCGAGTTTCTTTAGTATTTGCATAATAAAATTGAAAAGAATCCTCTCCCATATATAAATAATAAACTTTCAAGATAAACTATCAAAGTTGACTGCCTGATTGTATAAATTGTATGTGTGTGGTAAAAAGTAAAAGAAAATACAAAAATAGAAAATAGTAAAACGAAAAGTACAAAAATAGAGTATCTTTGTTCATATATTACTTAGAAATGAATCTGTTTGTGCAATATATGAGAAATGATAGCATATTAGTTTTGATCAATTGCATATTTCATTCAATAATAAAGTCATCTTTTTCCATTTATAAAAAGTAAGATGAATCTACGCTCCTACTTACACCCGTTTTCTTCAATCATTGTGTTGACTTTGGCATAGAAAGCTAACTTCAGCTAGCTGACTGGTTTACTGTATGATGTGATTAGATATGATGTGTAGGTAAACTCATGATATTATACTGAAAAAGTAAACTCTTGTGATTAAACTAAATCAACTATGCATGTATAAGTCTTCATCTTAGTACTAATGAGTAGTATTGGCTTATCAGATTGATTGCTTGTAAAGTTACAAACCTCACACCTGGTGGTGATATGAATAACCATGAGATATGTTTCAAGCATCTGTTCACTTCTCTGTTATAAGTGATCATAGACCTGAAGTGCTAAGATATCCTCTATTGTAAGTGATTATAGACCTGGATATTCTCCGTTGATGCAAAAAATGCCAATGTGCACAACCCATTCAAATGGATGATCTAGATATTATTAAATGGTTTATCCATGATAATACTCTTATAAATTGTAAACATGAGATCTGGTTATAACTATATGTCAGGTTAATAAGTTGAGAAGATGTGCTTTCTTGCATACCTTGATGATAATTGATCTGTCTATGTCTAAATATGGGTAACATAATGTCATATATAGATCAAACCCTAATCAATCTAAGAATTGAAAAAGTAAGTGTGCTGATCCTTTTGCCAAAAACACTCATTGTTTGTCCTTGGATCTTGTGTCTCCTTTTCTATGAAATTACTTACCAGGAACACACCTAATCATGATTTAATCACTATCTATGACTATCCACAATTTACTTTATTTTAATGTGTTGATCTTAATTGATATGATCTCACTGTATACATATGATTCATTATGTGTATAGTAGACTTTTATTCAGCTTTATTTTTACTTTTGCATGATTTTATGTGTGCAGGCATGCTAATAATGATTGGTTTACTCTATTTACACCATAAATAAACTTCTAAGTTTGTCAACTTAAACATTTAGGGGGAGTAAACTGAAAAAGAAATAATCAAAATCAAATGTTTGGATGAAAAGGATGAAGCTATATATGACTAGCATGTGTGTGTTTGATATGATGAAAACATGAGCCTGGAAATATTTTAGCACAAGTGGAAAAGCTTCTTGTTATCAAAATGTGATCATTTGTATTTTTGAAAAATTTCAAAATAGACTAAAATGACGGGAAATTGTTTAAAGAAAAAAATTATAATAAAAAAATAAAAAAATTAAATATTTTTTTTAATTTATGCTTGATTGAAAACTAAACATGATAATTTGACATTTGATAATGTATGATGAGTGAAAGTCAGTTGACTAAGTGTGAAGTGTGAAAATTTATGATGAACAGTGTTCATGAGCATATATAGTGTTTGGATGAAAATTGTGAAAAACTTCCAAGTGTTAGACGTGTGGAAAGTTCTCATATGCCTAAACAGTGTTAAAAAGTCCATATCAGGAGTACGATGAAATTTCAAAAATTTTGAACAAGTGTTGGACATTTTGGTTCAATCTCATGCGCCTGAACAGTTGTCATACGTCTAAACAGTACCAGACTTTCCAAAATTGAAATATATCTAAGTGTGGATTCTTGAAAGGTTCATGGGCCTAAACAGTTCTCATGTGGACTGAGAGTTCATGAAATTGACCAAGTGTTAGGCCTCTCTGTCTAGCTCATGTGCCTAAACAGCTCCCATGCGCCTGAACAGTGCCCATGCGCCTAAAACAATTCTTATGCGTCCAAGGTTTTTCTGAGAAAATGTGACTAAGTATGCTCATGCGTCTAAGTCTCATGCGTCTCAACAGTGTTCATACGCCTTCACAGTTTTCATACACCTAAGAGTTTTTACACTTATATATATTCAACACTTGGTAGAATTCTACATTTTCACATCTAAACTCAAAAACTCTCTGTTCTATCAGTTCATACGACTCACTTCATTATCTCACCATTGTTTGATTTCCATTTAATCTTTGTGATAAATAGGTAAAATCATTGATTTCAAACATCATGTTGATCTTAAAACATCAAATTTCAGAACATAATCAGTACATTTGATTAGGCGTTCGAAACCTATTCAGACGTATGAACCCTAAAAAAGGATGAAAGTCAAAATTTGAGAATTGAATGTTTAACAATCATCAAAATTAAACATTAATGAGTTGTTAATACATATTTTTTCTCAATTTGGGATAATCAAAACATGATTTCATCATATTAAGCTCTTGATCATTTGGTCTTCATCAGTCGACAGTCAAAGAACAAGAAATGAAAAGTCATTTTGTATTTTTTTATCAAAATAAAGTTGTATATCTGTTGGGTTTTGTAGATATTTATCAAAGTCATATTAACCATTAATATGTCAAAACGCAACGGAGTTATAATCAAGAACCCATTTTGATATCAGTTAGTTTATGCATCAAATACATATGTTAAAACAAAACCCATGAACAAAGGATCTTTATATGAAAGAACATGCTATCAAACAACCATTCAAACATCATATACTACCTTTTATAACTCATAGATGAGGGGGAAAGATGATGATTGAAAGCTTAATCTTCAATGTAGAAGACCTCAAGAGGTGATCCCCCACAAGCCCTTCCAAGACACCTTACTTGCTAGGTAGTAGAACACCAACTTCCTTCTCTTCTTGTAGATCCAAATCTACACATGTAAGGCTGAATTTTCAGCTCACCAAACTGATTTTTCAGCCAAGAGAAGTTCTAATAATCAGCCCAAAAAATCGATTTTAGAGATAGACTAGAGAGAAAGTTAAGCTTTTGCATGTAGGAGAGACAATGTGTATCATGGAAGAGTGCAAGAGTGATTCTAGTCTTGCACTTGCCAAGACTAAATGGTGGAGTGTCCAAGGCATGGGGGCGGCCGAAATTTGACCCACAAAGTTGGTTTCCCTCCCATTTTAAAACATAAAAATGTTACACTCTTACCCTTTTTTTATAAAATTAAAACCTCTTTTAATTATATAACACTAGCACACTTTTATTTGTCATTGTTTAACTAACTTAAATAATAAAACAAATAATTTCTCGTGAACAAATTAACCAGATAATGTTGTTCATTTAAAAAGCAATGTTTTAGAAAACCTATTTTCTAAATTGGTGTCAATATTTATTTGTTTGATCTTATCAACGAATAAATATTTATTGGTGTTTGTTTGGCTTGTTATTGGGTATGACCCGACTTGGATCATATCACACTAGCCACATCAATTTAATGTATCTTGGGTAGACCAAATCCTTCAATCTCTCACTTGCACAAGATTCATAGAAGATTGATGCAAGCAGCAACTGACGCCTAGCAACGGTTTGCTACCCCTAATGTATATGATTAAGTGCCATTCAATAACATCATCCTCTTCAAGTACATTACTTGAAAATGTTTTAGGTGAGTCAATCATCTATCCTTTTGTCACAGATGTCATGTTAAATCCCAGAGACATAGAATTGTCATTCTCCGATGATACAACTTTAACAGGCCTTAGACATCTAACTCTTAACGAATAAGAGGAACAAATTCCATCTTGACTACATACGTCTCTCACAATCACCTTATATCATACCTGAACCTCGCCTTACGTACTGCCAATGTTTTAGAATAGCAAAGCACTAAGTCAAAGTACGATAATTGGTGAATATCAAGACCTAATATGTATCTCAGGTCTGAGGATACAATGATGTTCGCCTTTACTCAATATCTCTTATGACTAATCATAAACATTCTATGCAGAAATAATTAAGAGCGGGTCAATCCTATATCTATATCCCATAGATATCAATGAACCTTGGTAGCAACCTCTTGCTCTATATTCATACCTTATGAATATTAACCAATCCAAGTTCATTATAGTCTTACATTCATAGTTGTTCCCACAAGAATGATCGACTATGGACGTTTAAAATAACTTACTTATTCATGGATTTAAACATGCTAAAATAGAAGAACAAATGAAGATTATAACCATATAATTAAGACAAATAACATAAGTTCCAATATCCAAATACAAAATTTGATCAAGTCCAATCACTAGAATATCAAAGTCCTAAGGCACAA
>BJCO01362963.1:0-14260 GCA_018326465.1 Flaveria floridana
CTGAAGGCTTCATCAGCTGATGACAACATCTGAAGACTTCATCAGCTGAAGTTCAAGTGCTGAAGACATCTGCTGAAGTTCAAGTACTGAAGACATCAGCTAAAGTTCAAGTCCTAAAGACATCAGCTGAAGTTCAAGTACTGAAGACTACATCAGCTGAAGTCAAGAACTGAAGACTTCAGAGGTTGTCACAACAGCTAAAGTAGTACTCTTCAGTTATTGTGATGGTTTCCTTTCAGTAGTTTTCTATTTTAGTTTCAGTAGTTTTCTTTTCAGTATTTTACTAAATGTAAAACGTCTGAAGAGCCTGTTCTTCAGATGTTGTAGTTCAGTAGTTCTAGTTTCAGTAGTTATAGTAGTACTACACTTAGCTTTTATAAGAAGATGTCAGCTATTGTAGACATCTTCAGTAGTTTAGTTTATCTTTCAGCAGTTGTTGTAATAACGGTTAGATGTCACTATCAAGTGACATCAGCTGACGTCTCCTTCCTTATAAAAGGGAGGCTGACCTAATTTTGTAATCGCCGAAGCATGTATTGAATGAAATATTTCTTTTTGCAGAAATACCTTTTCTCTCTATAACCATACTGTTCCATTGATTTATCATTTGTGTTCTTCCTTGAATTTGTCTAATTGTTATACTATTCCGCTGCAAATCCTAATCTAATTGATTAAACTAGATCTTAGATCCTTTCAACTAGGTTCAAATGTTGTAGTAAACAAATACTCTAGTTGATTGTCTGTGTGTACGTGTATCAAGTTGTTTAAACCTATTTCAATACAATCCCATAAAAATTGATATCTTATCTTAAAATATTTTGTATTTGAGTGTTCAATTGTATTGTTTGTCTTGAACATTGAAGATGTGTTCTCAATGTGTATTGGTATGTGAAAAAAGTTAAAACCATAGTCAAGCATCTAGTTTCAAATCCAGAGAACTTGAAAATAGCAAGCGGATGTGGCTATGTACTCCACTTACGTAGTTGAAACTAACATGTTTGTCTATTTCTTGCACAACCATGACACTAGTCTTGGACAAAATAATTGACAACCACCAGATATGGATTTCCGATTGAAGTTGCATCCCCATAGTCATTGTCTGTGTATGCATAAAGGTTGAAGTTTCTTTCCTTTGAATACCATAAGACAAATGTAGGTTTTCCCTTGAGATATGTAAAGATCCTCTTCACAGCATTGACATGGGATTCTTTGAGGTCGGCTTGATATCTGGCACAAATGCATACTCTAAATTTTATGTCAGATCGAGTTACTATCACATACATGAGTGATCCTATTATTGAACAATAATGTGTTAGATAAACAAATTTGCCATCTAGATCAGGACCTATCTTTATCTTTGTATCTACAGGTGTGCGTATAGACTGATAATTTGGGAAATGGAACTTCTTCAACATTGTATCCATATACTTGGATTGGTTAGTGAGGATACCATCCTCTGTTTGATGTACTTGCAACCCTAAGAAGAAAGTCATTTCTCCTATAGCACTTATTTGAAACTTTGAATGCATGAGGTAATAATAAGTAAATGCTCAAAATTTCACAATCCTCATATAAAAATTAACCATCTAAGCAGGAAATCATATAACATAAAATTTCAGATAGATTACATTAATTATGTTTGTCTGAAAATATTATTTTTATAAATTACCAACGATAAGGAACAAGTCTCATATGTAATTTGGTAATTCTCTGAATTACCATAGGTGAATGCTTGTCCAACGAAAGACTCACTTAATTAAACCCTATTAAAGTGAAATGCATGAATGAATGTTCAGATAACGGTGGTTGTGTTAGTCGGGAATTAACTTGAAATTGTCCAGTTTCACAAACAATTATTTGTGTTGTTTGTGTTCATTATGTTTGGTAAGTGTTTGTGAACATTTCATGAAAAGTTTTTATTTGCATAATGGATGAACACGAATAAGAAATCTAGTTTGGTAAGTGTCCATGAATAGTTCATTAACAACTTTATTTCCTAAATGAACGAACACAAACAAGGTCATGTTTGTGTTCGTTCGGTTTGTTTCAACCATAGACTTTGGGGTGAAATGTATTCTCATATATCTTAAATAAATTATGTTATGATGAGTGATTATTTAAGTCATTTTGTTATTACACAATTCCACCGACTGTCTTAACTACGTTACCATTAATTCTTGATGAACCGATGAATCGTATATGTAGCACTACTTGGGGTATATTCACACACATTAGGTTTTAATATAGGAAAACAAACACTAAGACATGGAGTGTCGTAGCGCCTTGTAGTTTCATTGTGACATAATATCTACGCATGCATACTCTTTTAACAGTTCGGGTGTTAATATTCAGGGATTCAATTCATATTAAATTAGGATTGGATGATCGGGTATAAGTTTGGTTATGAACTTATTTAATTGGCATCACATGTAGTTAACTTTTTTTACTAAACCTGCTAACTCACCAACTATATTTAGTTGAAACTTTTAGTGGATTTTCAAGAACCAAAACCTAAGGATAGCTTAGCTTCTTATACATGTTAAAGAACTTTATGAATGTTAGGACCGTGTACGTACGGAGTACAAACTTATTCAACTTGAAACCATATCAAAGAGTGTGGAATCCTATTTGATTGGAAATCCAATCAGTGAGAACAACAACCTGGTCGATCTAACAATTAAACAAACATTAAGAATGAGTAAAGATCGATCAGGAACGAACTTTGAAGTTAGATGGACGAACTAAAACGCTCTGGATGGCTTGGGTACGATAGTATTCGAAGGGTTATGTTTTACCATGAATTATGTGGTATTTATAAGTTTCAGTGTTCAGTCGTACGACTGAGCCATTTGCATGGTTCAGTCGTGTGACTGAGTCATGCAATTGATTCATACGCACGACTAAACTCCACTAATGGTTCAGTCATGTGACTTAGCCAGTCTTATGTCTTAGTCGTACGACTGATCCAGTCACCTGGTTCTGTCGTGCGACTAGTCCATATGCATGTTCCATTCATGCGTCTAGTCCATAAGCATGGTCCATTAGCATGAATAGCCATAAGACTAAGTCAAATACATTTTTGAATCATTATTGACTCAGAACGGTGCACAACAACCTCAAACCTATATATATAGTTCATATAGCATGTAATAATGAATGTTATAAGAATATAATATAATCAAATTTAAATAAACATTCAAACACATATCATTACATCCAAACACATATCATTTTACAATATTGTTCTTGAATTACGTATGTGTAAGAAATGAAAGACATAAACATTAAAGTACAATAAACTAGGACCATCATGTATCAACAAACTCCTCCTTGGACCTAGTTTACTTTATTGTCTAACACTCTTCATATACTCTTCAAATTTCTCGTACTTCTCCTCTTTTGTGACTCCTGTATGAATCTCGAATGCAAAGCAGAGTCCGATAACATGTTGGAACTGGAGAGCTTGTACAATGTCTTGTGTATCATAGAACAGTGGCTACTTTTATAAAGTATAAACATCTTCTACCGACAAGTTAGTAAGCCACATTGGGTCGAATACCCTGATCGTCTCAATCTTACCATCTCTGTTCAGCACAATAACTGCTTCTCCCGTCCTCCAATCGTAATACCACCACTTAAAATAAGGTGTGAAATCCTGTGGCATTTCCCTCAACAGAATCTTTGACATTGTCCTCGGAGGTCCCCACTTCAACACCACCTTTCGTCTTTAAGAGATTTAGTCAACTTCAGTTTTATGAAGAAACCTCCTCGGTTGTTGACGTTTGAAGTTGACCCATCTCATGTGGTATTCCTTCTTTAATGCCTTCTCAAACCATCCTGGCATTTTCTTTGGGTTAGCATATAACAGACCCATGCAAGCTAGTCTGTTTACCTCAGAACCTGGGAGAGCCTTCAGATCATGTGGATGTCCGCAGTACTCGATCCCTTTCTCCCTTTTTAAGTCCTCAAACTAGGCCTAGCTGATAATCTTTCCTAACACATTCTGATGTCTTTTAACTTTGTATAGCTTGGTGTATGCATTCCGCTTTGGAGGCTCTTTCTAAGTTTTCATCTCAGCTAAACATGCAGCCCATTCGACCTTCTTTTGTGCAACATCAGCATCATCAGCTTAAGCTTTACTCTCTACTGCTTCTTTCTCTATGACTTTCTCCTTAACCTTGTCAAATGCACCAATGACAAAGGTTTCACCCAAGTCCGGTATAGCATCTCCGTCTGTATCTGTGTACTAAGGATAGTGATCTGACGTGATATCCTCTATCTCTATCTCATAAACTCCTTACAACTCCTTATTAGTAACAACATCCACTTCTGGAGGATCTCTGACTATGTCATCAGGGTTCAGTCTGAACATCTCTGCGAGCTGTTCATCTGATAGATTATGGATGATTTCCCCCTCTTCTGGAGTGTAACTCACAGATCGTATAACAATCCCTTTCAAATAAAGAATCATTGTATGTTGAGACTTGATGTGTTGAAGGAGAGCGACATCGTATTCGTTGACCTGTTGAGTTTCACCTGTTTGATAGAAGAATCAACAAAGCACACATTAATGAATCATCAAGGCATTAAACATAAATTATCATCATTTATATTAATGTAATACAATGTTCAATTACAGAAGGTTTCAAATTACAAAAACTTTCTTAATCATTACTTTGATCTCTCTCTTGAGGCTCATCTACTTGAGGAGCTGGAGAAGAAGTTCCCTAATCCTAATTCTTCTTTGTGCGCCTCTCCCTCACAGATTGATTTGAGGCCGATGCATTCGCATCACCTTCAGGCTCATCATCCTCATCATCTTCCTTCTTCTTCTCCTCTCCACTTTCACCAGCCTCCTCCTCATCACCCTTATCATCAGATTCGTCATCACTAGAATCATTATCATCGTCACCATAATATCCATCACCTTTTATCTTTAAAGTCTCCTCCCTCTTACCTTTCAAGCTCAACATAATCCTCTGGTTCTTCTTCTCCAGATCTTCAATCTTCTTTTTGGATGTCAAGACTAGCTCATTTTGAGCTTAAACGGCCTTGTGAGCTTGAAGGACCTTGTGAGCTCGATCTAAAGTCCGTTCATGAGCCTCGTTCTTCTCAGCCAGCTTGGCGATTTGCTTGCCCTGTGCTGCATTCACTGCCATTAGTTGGCTTATTTGGTTGGCCCGAAGATCATCAGTCGCCAACAACTTGAGAACTAGCCTATTAAGGCTTGCAAGGTGTTCCTCTAATCCAACAGTGGGCAGAGTAGTGCTCTGTAGTGGTGGAATGGGGGTGGATGTTCTGGCTTGGGAGATGATTGGGGTGGTTGTAGATATGGTGTATACGGGTGTGGGGATAGGAATGGTTTGTGGAGGTGTGGTTTTGGGTATTGAGGGTGAGGAAGATATAGGTGTAAATGTGGTCGTGGATATGTCAGTGGTAGTGGCTGTGATGGTGGTAGTGGTGGTGGTAGTGGTAGTGGTGGTGGTTGTGACAGTGGCGATGGTAATGGCAAAGGGGGAGCTCATCAAGATAGTCTTTGGTCGTTTCCCCTTCATCCCATAGGGTTAGGCCATCCTCTTCCTCCTTGACCCCTTAGTGATCTTTGCTCCCCCTGGGCTAATGGGCTTTTCAGGTGTATAATAAGGATCTGTCTCCTCTGTGTCGACACCCTTTGAACTTGCCTGGCAGGTACCAACCTCCTCTTTCCACCTCTTAGTAGCTACCCACTTGCTACCGACTTGTCTCATGAGAGGTTCTTCCTTAGAGTCATCATCTTCTTCCTCTAAGTCAAAATTCCTGATATCCTCACTTATCAGGAAGTCCTGGTGGATGGCAGCTTGCTCAGATCCACCACCAGCTGATGAACCACCCTGATGGGAAGGTGGTTGGACATTGGACGTATCAATGGCTCTGGATTGACTTGAGTCCTCATCTCCACCTCCCTGACCCTTATCCTGGTCATCATCATCATCATCATCATCCTCATCAGGAATTAAGACGTGCTCAACATCAGAGTCACCCTCATCATGACGCCACTTCTTCCTCGCCGGAGCTATGTAGTCAACATTGGCCAGATGACCAAACAACCTTCTCACCGGGGGCTTAGTCTGCTTTCCCCCATATACCGTCATCCTGCCTAGAGTCGTGTCATCCATCACCTCCAATGAAACCTCATCGTCTTTGGTCTTAGGCAGGTTGGGTAACTTCTCGTTGATGATCATCTGTAAAAATCGGGGGTACATGCAGAACCTCTCCTTCCCCTTTGACTCAATGTTCTCCGTCCAGTAGTTGAACAACATCTTGGAAAAACTAAAGGGGTGGTTCAGCACTAACGCAACAAATGCGTTATGAATCTGATCGCTCATCTCATCGAATCCCCCGCGTCTAGAAGCTATGCACTTAAGTATCACATGTGCCAGGTACTTGAAGGGAGGGCACATGTTACTCTTATTAAGCAAGCTAGCATTAATGTCGCCAGCGTACTTAATCCTCAAGAAACATCCCCTAACAGTCAAGGGAAGAAGCTTGGTTGGATGATCCATATCATCTCCCAGATATAGTACCCTCCTCAAGTCGTCTTCACCTATATCTATATCCTGTCCAAAGATGGAGCTCAGGGATCTATAAGGTGTGTAAGGAGTCAAGATGGCTTGGTAGATTCTGGATCATCTCAGGAACTCTATAATCTTGACAAACTCTGTAGCGTCCTCTGAAGTCGTGTTGAGGTAAGCACAAATGTTGTGCTTAGTACTCATGGTCCATCTATCAACCATTTCACTGTAATACAAACAAGAAACATGTTAGACAAGTTCATAAGAAAGCACATTTGAATTTGAACAGGTCATATCATGCTAGTTCAATCATACGATTGAACCATACGACTGAACTCAATTGTACGATTGAGCATCCGACTGAGTTTGGTCGTGTGCCATGACATGCGGTTGCGCCAGTTGTGCGAATGAATCACCGATTGAATCAATCGTTCGATTGAATCATGCGTCTGGTTCAATTGCACGATTGAAATTCATCAGACTGCCCATTCTCATTCATACTGTGCGATTCTGAAAATTTAAATGTTTGTCAAAACAGCCATATTCATATAAAGATTTAAGTCATTAGAAGCGCCAAGACTTGTTATTACACCAGTTATCTTTTAAGTTCACTTTTAAGTTCATTTAAATGTCCGATTAAGAGTTATTCAGTTCGGTTTAAGTTTTAATATGATTCAGACATTTTAGATTGATTTAATGTACTCATGTATCCTTACTTCATCTTGACTGTACCTGTAGATGAATGTTTATCAGTTAGCGATGGGAAATCAGTGGAAATCACAAGAAAAATTCGAAAAGGGGTCCTTGGGTAGTCGGTTATTTTTGAGAGAATTTGAAATAACGTGTAGGGTTACGACCGATTGACCTCCTTTTATACTGTTGTGAGTTTCAGCCGTGTAACTAGACTCATACGCATGGTTCATACGTGCGACTGAGGTTTTGTCGTACGATTAGTTCATACTGAGGATGCCAATCATGCGACTTGACCATCCTCATGGTCCAGTCATGTGATTAAGCCATACTTGTGGTCCAGTCATGTGATTGGCCCATACTTATGGTTCAATCATGTGATTAGCCCATACTCATGGTCCAATCGTGCAATTGACCAATTTGACAAATGACATTATGACCATTAATCATCTCAGACATGATCCTTTTAATTGAAAACCATTTGATCACCTCAGACGTGATCGTTTTAAATGGAAACCGTTTGATCACCTCAGACGTCATCCTTTTCAATGAAAACCATTTGATCACCTTAGACGTGATCCTTTTAAATGAAAACCGTTTGATTACCTCAGACGTGCTTTTAAATGGAAATCCTTTGATCACCTCAGACGTGATCCTTTTATCTTTCAAAAACAAGCTTTTAACGTTTGGTTCATTTTGTGACATTTACAGAGTTTAGTCTTGTTGTATAGTCCGATACTGACATAATACTAACGTAAGTAATGCAGGAAAACTTGAACTAAAACTGAAATAACACATATTTTTGCATTTTCATTTAGAGGAGGGTTGAAAGCATTTTAACGTTACTTAAAAGATTTCTCCCCCTGAGGAGAATGGTTTCAAACATTAACATCATTTCTATAAAGATTTTTGGATCCCATGTGTATATGGTAATCAACCTTCCTCAGGAGATATTTGAGCGGTCTATGGGTTTTTGACAGGAAGAAACTATTCTAAGAGCTTTCAAGGAGATGCCAAGCCTCAGATCAGTGCCATCGCACATCAGAGAGACGCAAACAACAATGAATTTTTAGAATATATAGGTTATGCTTATCCTCAGGTCAGCGCCATCGCCCAGCTAATAGGCACACTTCCTATCTTCTTGTTAGAGCAATTTTATAATACATTTAACGCAGTAATGAAATTTGTCATTTACTTGATTGTATTTCACTTGATTAGCTTTTATGACATTTGTCATATGCATTGGTCATGTTTTTCGTCATTAGCACACATTTGTGACTTTCATTTTGCTCCTCACCCCTTATTAGAAATTTATTGTTTGTGCAGACCAGGGATAAGATGGGTACCCACAACTTGCTGATTGATTTAATTTACATGATTCACCAATGATGTCTACTATCCAATTGTGTTGAATCTACCGACACATCATATAATGGACATGCAACCTCTAGATCTACTTTCTCTGTGTAACCACAGTAACAGACTAGCTTACTATCATTTTTCAACTTATTAGGCTTTGACTTCTTAGACTTATAATTTTCTATTACTTTCAATATAATATCTCAGAATTAAAATCCTTTTGGTGTCCCAAACGATTCGATACCTGTGTACTATCATATTCCACTGTACTGAAACGATTTCTAGGATTTGACGTCTTTGCTTTTCAGCTTACTTACCCACCCCCCACTTTTCTTTTTTTTAAGTAATAAATACTTAAAGTAATTATTCTCCCCCTAAAATTCTAAAACAGAAAACCTTTTTATGTTTTTGTAATTTTTTTAAGATAAAAGAGAAAATAAAATAAAATAAATTTGACAAAAAGAATTGAAACTAAGACACATACAGACGGACTATGAACTCTACTTTTCCAGAATTACATCCTCTTTTTTTACGCCATTAACCTCTAAAAGATAATAAAATCTCGGTTTATCAAAAGCTTTTGTATAGAGGTCGACGCGTTGAAAATCCGTGTTAATTTTAATGACATCGATTAAATGCTTTTTAAAACAATCACGTATGAAGTGATATTTAATGCCGATGTGTTTGGTTTTGGGATGTTGTACCGGAATTTTAGTTACAGCTATGGTAGCAGAATTATCAACAAAAATAGGAGTGTTAGTAAATTGCAAACCGTAGTCCCGCATTTGCTGTTCAATCCGGATGATTTGAGAGCGGCAACTTGCAGCAGCAACGTATTCAGCTTCACATGTTGACAGAGCAACAGACGTCTACTTCTTACATTGCTAGGTGACTAATCGCCTTCCAAAATATTGACACCTCGCAGATGTTGACTTGTAGTTCATCTTGCATCCACCATAGTCTGAGTCACTGTACGCTATAAGCTCAAAGTCATCATCATGAGGATACCACAACCCGAGTGTTAGTGTACCCTTAGATAACAAAAGATCCGCTTTACCCCAATAAGATGGTTGACTTTTGGTTTTGAATGATATCTGGAATAGAGACACGTGGCATACATGATATCAGGACGAGAAGCTGTGAGATACATTAGAGATTCGATCATTCCACGATACATGGTGGCATGTACCATCGGGTGCCACATCATGGTTTGTGGCAAGAGGGGTACCAGCAATCGTTACATTTTTCATATCAAACCTACTAAGGATGTCTCCAACGTATTTAGTCTGATGTAGAAAGATGCCATTTGGTGTCTGATCCACTTGTAATCCTAGAAAGAACTTCATCTCTCCCATGGCACTCATTTCAAATTCAACTTTAATCACAGATTCAAATTCTTTACATAATTCTTCATTTTTGGAACCGACGATTATACCGTCCACGTATATCTGAACCAATAGTAAATCACCTTCCTTTTCTTTGATTAATAACGTGCATTCAATCACTCCCCTTTGAAATCCATGTTTCCGTAGGTGTGTGGAGAGTTTCTCATACAAGGCTTGAGGGGCTTGATGTAGCCGATACAAAGCCTTGTCCAACTTATAAACTCTGTCTTGATGATAAGGATCTTCGAAACCTTCAGGCTGACTGACGTATACTGGCTCATGGATTTCATCATGTAGAAATGCACTCTTCACATCCAATTGATACACCTTGATTTTCATGTAGGATGCATAGGCTAGGAAGATTCTAGTTGCTTCCATCCTAGCAAATGGTGCAAATACCTCATTATAGTCCACGCCTTCGACTTATCTAAACCCTTGAACTACTAACCGTGCCTTGTTTCTGATAATGACCCCGTGGTCATCTTTCTTGCAACGAAGAACCCATTTTGTTCCGATTACTTTTGCACCCTTAGGTCTGTCCACTAGTGTCCACCCCCTAGTTTTTTAAATTGTAGAAGTTCTTCTTGCATAGAATTTACCCATGCTTCATCTTTCAAGGCATCACTTACATACTTGGGCTCGACTTGAGAAACAAAACACTTAAATGCCCCATCATGTAGGTATCCCTTTTCCATCACTGCTGCATAATCAGCTGTGTACAGCTGATTTCTCATCTAAACCCTAGAGAGAAGATGATGTTGTCAAGGGGATGATTCACACTAATCCTTGTCACTGGAGCTGTAGGCACGACTATTTCATTTTCCAGATTAGGAATCACTGGTTCATCTATGACTGGTTGATGACTTGCCCCTAAGGTTTCAGCCAATTCATCGTCTTCTACAGGTGTACTTTCATCTGAGGAGTGATCACTGACTTCCAGATCTTCATCTAAAGCCCCAGAAGCACCATCGATTGGAGCAGTGGTGCTTGAGTCTAAATTAGGAGATTTCATGACGTCATACATCATTTGAGCAACCACCTCGTCATCGGAATAAGTAGGAGGAAGATTGAAGGACTTTAAAAATCCATCATAATCAAAGAGGAGTGATGGACCTTTTCTAGCAGGGGTGGGTGTATCTTTGCATATCTACGTTGCACCACACTTCAACTTGACCCGTAGAGTTATTGTAAACTCGTTCGTCAGGTATATTGTATCCCAGAAAATTCCTTCATTTGGTTTTTCATTAAACTTGCCAATCTGAGTTTTCTTCAACAACATGCAAGGAGCTCCAAATGGTTCCAGATACTCCAAGTTAGGTTTATGCATTTGAAGAAACTCATAATAGGTTTTACCATGACGTTTGACAAGTAATACATGATTGAGAGTGTAACATGGATTAGCAACTGCTTCATTCCAGAATTCAACAGACAGTTTTGAATCTTCCAACATCGTCCTTGCAGTTTCAATCAGGTTCAATTTTTGCGTTCAGCAACTCCGTTCAACTGTGGAGTATTGGAAGAAGAGAATTGATGAACAATCCCTTTCTCTCACTGGAAAGCCTCCATCCACTGATTCTTAAATTCTGTGTCATTGTCTGAACAAATCTTCCGCACTTTAAACTTGTACAGAGACTCTAGTGTAGTAACCAAATATTTGAATGACTCAAACGTCTCTGACTTTGTTTTGAGAAACATCACCCAAGAAAATCTTAAATAATCATCAGTTAACACAAAACAGTACCAATCTCCTGCAATGCTTATAGTACTAATAGGGCCAAACAAATCCATATGCAAAAGCTCCAGTGGAATCTCAATAGAGTGAACTTTCTTAGATTTGTGAGATTTCTTGGTCTGTTTCCCTTTCTTGCATGCTATACAGAAATCTGGAAGCTGAAAGTTCTTGACAGTAACTCCTTCAACCTGTGGATCTTGAACCAAATGATTCATCTTCCTAGGATTAATGTGTCCCATTCTCCTGTGCCAAGAAATAGAATCCCTCTCGGTGGCTTTGGACAAGAAACACTGAGCAACAGACTCGGTTGTGGAGGCTTTTGACATATCCAAGACGTACAGGTCGTTATATCTTAAAGATGACATCAGAACTTTCTCCTCAGGGATAACATAATCCTTCTTCAGAATTTAGCATCTCTTATTATCGAATACAACTTTAAAGCCCTTGTCGTAGATTTGAGAAACTGAGAGTAAAATTTTCTACAGTTGTTGAACGTAATTGACTTTATCGAACTTTACCTTCTCATTTCCCACGTCACCTTGAGCTGTGATATAACATCCCTTATTTCCTGCAAAACATACATGCCCCCTTTGATTTGTTTGACATTGAAAATGAGAGATAGATTCCCGGTCATGTGCCTGGATGCCCCACTATCAATAATGCAGGTGTTAGTGATAGAGCTGTAGCGGACAACCAGCACAAAAACCGAAGTGATTAGTTTAGGAGTAGGACCCAAGCCTTTACTGGCTTGGGTTTCCCAAAGGTATCACATATTACAAACTCTACCCACTGTCTTTTAGAAGATGAAGACACGTTTTTCTTCATCTTCTCCTTACTCTCAAACACACTTGTTGATTTTGCTTGCCACAAACCAGTTTTGTGTAAGGCCTATTTGTGATAAACAGATGACTGGTTTATAGTTTGAACCTTTTGTTTGCTTTCATCCCTAGGGCTTACCTCAATTAACACAGCATTGCCAGAAGCTTGTCTGTGTTGCCTTTGGTATTTCAGAGGGGTATTTGATCTTGTTTTAGAAAATCTAGGTTTATTTCCATGAACAAGTTCATTTTTTCTTCTTGGTGTCTGAAAGTAAGGACAATTAGGAGAAATATGTCCTCGTTCTCCACAACTATAACAGGATCTCCCTTCAACTGGTTTGGGGGATCTGTTGAGTGGGGGAGAGTAGGATCTAGGGCTGGTTTCTTTCTTCTCAACTTTAGGTTTCTCACCTTCTTTGACAAATTTGATTGGTTTTATATTTTGATTACTTTTTACATTCATTTTCTTGACATTTTGATGATGAACAGTTCTGGACTGAGTTGGTTCTGAATTTTTAGATTTTAAAACATGAACTTTTGAACCCAGCCCAAGAGTAGCATTGCCATTCTTATCCTTCCTATTTTCAGTGACAGCCCCATCTGTAGTGCTAGAGCTAGATGCCTTCTGTTCAGTTGCATATTACATAGTTTTATCTGTGGAATCTGGATCACTAATTAGAGGGGTAGTCACCACATGATCCTTCATAGGGTTATTATTTATAGGTCGAAATTTTGTATTCAAAAGGATCGCATGCGGTGGTGGCACTACTTTATAACCAAGGCCTTCCTGTTATTTCTATCTTTGACTAAGTTCTAAACAATGTGAGAGGAACTAGCTAGACTGTGAAGATTTTGATTTAATGATTTAATTTCGACTTCTAAAATAGCTTTTTCTTTCTTAGTTTCCTCTATTGTTGATAAATAGAACTTAATGTCATTTTCTTGATTTAAGTCAACAACCTCGGTTTCCCTAAGTTGCTTTCCGAATAAATCAAGTTTTTCTTTAAAGCTGCTTTCATTTTGTTTTAACACTTTATAAGCTTTAGTGCATAATTTCAAATCATTTACCATACTGTCATTGTGATATAACAACCTAGCAAATTTTAAGTCTATGAATTCATGAAATTTATTACATTCTGCACAAGCATGTTTATCAAAAAGTTCATCTTTAGAATCTACCTGTGGAGAGCTAGTTGTTAGTCCTCTAGAAAGATTAACATTAGTCTTAGTGTGTCTTTTACAATTTTGCCTTAGTATAGGGACTAGAATTGTAAACTGACAGTCTTTTGTTTGTTGGTAGTATAAATAGCTTAGTCTAGAGTAGAATTAAGTAGACATAACAATCTTGTATGTGTTGCTTTCTTACTCTTGTAATTGACTTTGCTATATCAATGAACTGAGAATTTTATTGATATTTTCTTGTTTTGATTACAATTGTTTGTGTTTCTTTGAATTGTTCACGTAATTTGTTACAGATTGATGCATTTGATGCTATCAAATGGTATCAGAGCTTTCGGTTGAGTGTTTTTGAAGTTTTGTCAAACATAGAAACTTCAAAAATAAACTGAAATCTGTAATAGATTGACAATTCAAATGAAATATTATGGATTAGAGTTGTGTTCATCATCAGAAACATGATTTGAATCACAAATTGCAGTATATCTCATCAAAATTGAGTGAATCAGTGAAAAAGTGTTTGAAAAGTTGTTCTTGAGTTTACGAACT
>BJCO01362964.1:0-12507 GCA_018326465.1 Flaveria floridana
TTTCTCTTTCATTTTAGATTAATAATTTTGTTATTTCTCTACACAATCAAGCAACCTAAAAGTTTTCAATATTAATTTAAAAATTATTACTTGTCTTTTATACTTTTTTTTCATATATTTTTTTAATTTCTTATTTTACCAATGGTTAATAACATCTAATATACAAAACTTTCATAAAAATTAATTATTTTAAGAAGTTAGATTTATTCCACCCATGTAATACATGGGTTCTAACCTAGTCTTTATATATTTTAGAGACTTGGTGTGGATCGTGTTGTCGGAAGTTCATATTTTATTTTTGGTAAAAACTATTTAAAAAACCTTGTTGGCTCTTATATTTAATTGGATATTGGATAAGGTACTCAATGTAGTTTATATAAAATTAACTTTTTATTGTTAAGGTAAATAGAAACGTATGATAAAACTATTATATAATAATAGGGTTATTAATAGGGTTATTGGATTGTAATAATCTCAACTTTCATTTATTGGTCGAGATTAATCCCAACTCAGAAAATGTTTACTGACACTTCTAACTTTGAGCTTATTTTCCTTCAACAATCTCTTACTAACTGAGAGTTAACGCCCGTTAGTTTTTTTTTTATGAAATGGGGCTAACTTTGAGCCATTTTTAATTCCACCGCCGCCCAACCTCTATCAGGTCCTTTTTTCAGTGTCTAGCATCCATCGTCACTTGAAATCTACCTTTAACGAGTCAAGTGGTTCGAATCAGAAGTCGAAAATTGACGGGTTTTAGGTTGACAAAAGTTTCAGATTGACGGACCTGACAGTTGATTTCAACTTTCTGCTTAGTGTTTTGGCCATATAAGCAGTCTACGTAATCAAAAAACTAATGGTGTTAACTCTCAGTTAGTTAGGGATCGTTGCAGGAAAATAAGCTTAAAGTTGGGAGTGTTCGTAAACATTTGCTGAGTTAGGATTAATCCCGACCAATATATAAAAGTTGGGATTATTAAAATCCAATAACCCTATAATAATATATACTTTATCTCAAAATTTTACCGATAACTAAACCCTTTGTTTGAAAGAAAAAAAGAAGATTTAAACCAAGTGGATATCGTACATGGATAACTTTTAGGGCTTTTCTCTGTTTGCACATATAAGTCCCTAAACTTTTTCATACATAACAAAAATGTACGAGATTCTTAACCGGTAAACAATCAAATCTTCAACCTAACATGCCCATTTGTTCTTTCATCGCACCTCACGCTCTGGTGAACCGTTAAAAATGAATACAACACAGTAAAAGGCTGGTATAAATATACTTACAAACACACTCGAAAGTCAATGAGATGTCGTGATATATAGTCCCACATTGATGTGGGAATATAGGTCTAATTAGTTTATATGTGTTAGCTTCTAATACATATTAAAATCTTGTGTTGTGTTTTACTTTAGCACCTACCCGCGCTCAGGGGTGCAGAAAACGGGTTTCTGGGTTCGAAATTTATTAAACCAATGTGTCGCGCGGAAAACGGGTTTCTGGGTTCGAAATTTATTAAACCAATGTGTCGCCCGCGCGACATGCGGACACAAATGCAGCTCCGAAAACTCGGGTTCGCGAGAGGTACCTTTTACTACTGAAACCGTTTTGGATAACATAAAAACATAAAAGTTATGGACGGTTACAAAAGGTGTTTCGAATGCCAATCATTATTATTCAGGCAAGTGACAAGTCCGGCAGTACGCTGCTTTGAACCGGTGTATCCTGGGAGCAGATGACGAATCTGCTTAAGGGAATTGTGTTTCGAATGCCAATCATTATTATTCAGACAATTGTATTTGTTTATGTAATCTGTGATTACATATTTCTAACAAACTTAAACAAATTTCTGGGCAAATTGTTCCTACTTTATTACCTTTCAGTTATGGATTCTCAACCCATCGTCGAGCAACAAATTCCAACCTCCGCTGCATCTTGGGTTCTGCGATCTTCACTTCTGTTGTTGTTGTTACCACTGCATTGGTAGCGCCGTTGCATAACACGGTTGCAAGCCATGCAGAGAAACCTGAGAAGTTCACAGGTGTGAACTTCAAACGTTGGCAACAAAAGATGTTCTTTTACTTGACAACATTAAACCTTGTAAGGTTATTGACTGAAACTGCTCCCCAAATCATTGAAGGGGAAATGGATGCTCAATCTGTGAGCGCAGTTCACGCTTGGAATCATTTTGATTTCTTGTGTCATAACTATGTCCTTAATGGCATGGTCGATTCTCTGTATAACGTATATTGCAAAGCTAAGACTGCCAAAGAATTATGAGAGATTTAGGAATGCAAATACAAAACAGAAGATGCGGGCACGAAGAAATTTGTCCTGGCTAAATTCTTGGACTTTAAAATGATTGAATCTAAAACTTTTATGAGTCAAGTCCAAGAGTTGCAGGTTATTCTTCATGATATTCATGCAGAAGGAATGATGCTCAGCGAGACATTCCAAGTTGCGGCTATGATCGAAAAACTGCCACCAAGCTGGATTGATTTAAGAACTATCTCAAACACAAGCGAAAGGAAATGACTATTGAAGATCTTATGGTGCGTCTTCGTATTAAAGAAGACAATAAATTTGCTCAAAAGAAAAACTCCATTCCTGAATTTGCAAAGGCTAATGTTGTTGAACATGGTCAATCGTCTAAGGGTAACAAAAACAAAGGACGGGTTGGGAAGAAAACTAATGGGAAGGGATTTCACCTTGGACCTAAAGGTGGAATTATGAAAAAGAAATTCCAAGGTACCTGTTACAATTGCAACAGGCCAGGTCATCGAGCAAATGAATGCAAGCAGCCCAAGACTACCCAACAAGCTAACATGGTTGATGATGTTGACAACCTTGTTGCTATGATCTATGATATCACTATGATGATCACTGAAGTTAATTTGGTTGGGTCGAATACCAAAGAATGGTGGGTTGATACCGGGGCTACCCGCCATGTTTGTGCTGACAAGAACCTCTTCAACACTTTCAAGGAAGTCAATGAAGAGAATCTTTTTATAGGAAACTCTGCTACTGCTGATGTTACGAGGGAGGGTAATGTGATCCTAAAAATGACATCTGGAGAGGAGCTTACCTTAACTAATGTGTTGTATGTCCTTAAGATTCGCAAGAATCTTATGTCTGGGTGGCAGTTAAACAAGTTTGGTTTTAAAATAATGTTCGAGACTGATAAGGTCATGTTGACCAAAAATGGTATGTATGTTGGTAAGGGTTATGCTCTCAATGGTATGTTCAAACTAAATGTAACCGTGGTGAATGGAATGAATAAGACTGGTAATAGTTCTGCTTATTTGCTTGAGTCTTCAAATATATGGAATGGCAAACTAGGTCATGTTAACTTTAATTCCATTTGTCGTTTGATTAAATTAAATTGCATACCAACATTCGATATTGATTCAAACCATAAATGTGAAACTTGTGTTGAAGCAAAACAAACTAGATCATCATTCAAAAAGGTTGAGCGAACCACCAAACCCCTTGACATGATTCACACTGATATATGTGATTTAAAAGCGATTCCCACTCGAATGAGAACAAGTACTTCATAACTTTTATTGATGATAGTACAAAATATTGTCGTGTGTACTTACTCAAAAGTAAGGACGAGACTATCGACAAGTTTATCTTGTTCAAAGCCGAAGCTGAAAATCAACTCAACCAGAAAATCAAAATTGGAAGAAGTGACCAGGGTGGTGAATATGTTTCACCTTTCATTGACGTTTGTGCGAAAAACGGTATCATACATGAGCTCACGGCTCCGTACTCCCCGCAATCAAATGGCATGGTAGAGCGCAAAAACCATACTTTAAAGGAAATGATGAATGTCATGTTGATAAGCTCTGGGATAAGTCAGGACATGTGGGGGATGTAATTTTATTAGCAAATTATGTGCTAAATATGATACCTACTAAGAAAAAAGATGTAACACCATATGAGTTATGGACGGGAATCAAACCATCATACAAATACTTACGAGTGTGGGGGTGTTTAGCTAAAGTGGTGGTGACACCATCGAAGCGCCTAATAATAAGACCAAAACTGTGGATTGTGTATTTAAAGGATACACACATCCTGGGGGTGCACTTCGCTTTCTTGTGCATGATTCTAAGAACCCTGGAGTATGTAAGGGTACTATATTAGAAGCAAAGGATGTATCATGGTTTGAACATATATTCCCATGCTTGGGGAAGGAAGAACAAGGTTTATCAAGACCGGTCGAGGAAATTGATCCGGATGATAAGGTTGCAAATGACGAACCTCAAGAACAATCTAAGACTGAAGAGGTTGAAATACGAAGAAGTAAAAGGCAGAGGATAGAAAAGTCTTTTGGTCCCGATTGTCTTACTTACATGTTTGAAGAAGAACCTCAAACTTACCAACAAGCGGTAAGTTCCTCAGAAGGACCTCAATGGAGAGAAGCCATCAAATGTGAGATAGACTCTATCTTACAAGATCATACTTGGAAACTAGTGGATCTTCCTCAAGGATGTAAACCACTAGGATATTGATGGATATTCAAGAAAAAGATGAAACTAGATGGTACTATTGATAAGTACAAGGCAAGATTAGTGATCAAAGGATATAAATAACGAGAAGGTTTATATTACTTTGATACATATTCACCAGTTACGCGAACAACTTCCATCAGGTTGGTGCTTGCCATTGCCGCCATTAGAAATTTGGAAGTTCATCAAATGGATGTGAAAATAACTTTCTTGAATGGGAATTTAGAGGAAGAAATTTACATGGAACAACCTGAAGGCTTCATAGCCACCGGATAAGAAAAGAAAGTGTATAAACTTGTAAAATCCTTGTATGGATTGAAACAAGCTCCAAAACAATGGCATCAAAAGTTTGATCATGTCATGCTTGATGATGGGTTCAAAATCAACGAATGTGATAAGTGTGTATATGTGAAGGACACATCCGATGGATATGTCATTTTATGTCTATATTTAGATGATATGCTCATCGCAGGAAGTGATGAAAAAATCATAGCATCTACGATAAACATGTTAAAAGCAAGATTTGAAATGAAAGACATGGGTTTCACAGATGTGATTTGGGGAGTTAAAATCACACGAACCCAAAGTAGACTTATTTTAAGTCAATGTCTCTATGTAGACAAAATTCTTAAGAAGTTTAATGCAAATGACTTTAACGTAGCTAGAACTCCAATTGACACAAGTCAACATCTAGCTAAGAATAGAGGTGAATCTGTTAACCAGTTGGAGTACTCAAGAATTATCGGCAACTTGATGTATATTATGAGTTGTACGAGACCATACCTAGCATATATTGTAAGCAAGCTAAGTAGATAAACAAGCAACCCAAGTTTAATTCATTGGAAATGTATAACTCGGTTGCTTAGGTACTTAAGATACACTCGAGAATATGGGTTGCATTATAACAGATATCCAGCAATTATCGAAGGACACTGTGATGCAAATTGGATATCTGACACGAATGATTCCAGAGCAACAAGTGGGTATGTATTCACACTTGGAGGTGCAGCTATATCGTGGAAATCATCGAAACAAACGGTCATTGCAAGATCCACGATGGAATCAGAATTCATCGCCTTAGATAAAACGGGTGAAGAGACAGAATGGCTACGTCAATTTGTTAAAGATATACCAAGATGGCCTAAGCCAGCATCGGCCATCCGTATACATTATGATAGCCAATCGGTAATTGGTAGAGCTCATAGCACAATGTATAATGGTAAGAACATACATATTGGACGTAGACATAATACGTACGACAACTAATATCTACGGGAATTATCACTGTTGACTATGTGAAGTCAAAGGATAATATCGCGGATCCGCTAACAAAAGGCCTAAGTGGAGAGTTAGTTCAGAAATCGTCAATAGGAATGAGACTGAAGCCCTTAAAGTTAAGGTTCATATGAAGGGAACCCAACTCAACAGATTAGAGATCTCAAGAATTGAGTTCAATAGGAAAACCTATTTGTATGAACTAGTGAGGTCACTGGGAGGGGTAATCCTACGTATTTAAAAAAGGGAGTTTATTACGAAGTTTAATAAATTTCCTAGTCCATTCCTTAAAGTGAAAAGTACGAGGTTAAGCCTAAGGCTTTTAATGATTCGACTAATGTTACTATACGTAGTGAATCACCTATGTGAGAGAGAAGTGGGGTGACGGGTGGTCCATAGGACAACCCTAAGATGTTAAAAGACGAATTTATCTCTCACTTAATCGTGTAATTATCTTGAATTAGATAACTACAGTTGCTTATGTTTCAGGTATGTTTTGAGAGCTAAAAATGGATAAAACGTTGCTTAGTATGGAACGGAGTGGAACGGGACATGCGTGGAAGGAAGAAGAGAAGCAAAAAACATTCAGGGCTCCACTGTAATTTACGGTGGCCACCGTAAATTATGGTGGACCTGCAATCTTCAGTTTACCCACCGTAACACAGAAGGGAACTACCGTAGCAGTTTGAAGTCTACCGTAACTTACGGTGGCTACCGTAAGTTACGGTAGAGATGACTAACAAAGTGTAACTGCCTTATTAAAATCGTGGGGAGGTGCATTTCACATTATCTCGAGATCTGACGACTTCTGGGCAGAAAAGGGGCGATTTTGGTTGTTCTTGCTTGGTTCCAAACATTTCTAAACATTTGGTTTGTGTTTTCGATTCGTATGAACATTAATCGGTGTGTGATGATGATGCACCAAGTCATGCGTGGCTAAACCTTTGGTGATCATCCTAGATGTAAGATTTGCTTTTAAAACACTATGTTTGTGCTTAAATTTCTAGAATAATAACTTTGAATGTTTGTTTGAGTTATTATGGTGTTTGGATATTTGTTTGTAAATTGTTGATTGTTGATTGCTGTTTGATGTTAATCTAAACCATACGTTCTTGGTGTCATTGGCAATCGAGATATCATGGGAGGGATTAGGGTTGGATAATTGTCAATTGATCATCGAGTAACAACCTCGCATTTTACAATCCGATTACTTAGTTCTCCTTCATCGCAAACACATAATCAAACACGAATCATGTCTATGTGGTTCTTTCTAGTAGGCATAAACATTAATGTGAATTAAAACCTAAAATCTAGGATGATCGTTTGTTCCTAATCTGTTTACAAAAGTACTCTTTGATTTGCAATCTATTTAGTACTATTAGTTCTTAAACCAAAACAATCCAACTTTTGATATTTAATTTTTGCACATTAGGGTAATTGTAGATAATTTGCAAGCTATAGATTTAACACACTTTCCATATACTCCCTGAGTTCGATACCCATTTACCACTATCTATTAGTTGTTAATTGGATTAAATTTGCATGTACTGCGACAGCACGTCATGGGGTAGCTTCAAAAGGTATTGCTTGGACACAATACTTAATGACTCTCGCAGAAGCAGGCACATGTTCATGACCATAACGAACATAACTATGAGGACTTAGCATTGTCAGGGAGAGTCTTGTGTGAAACGTATTGTCGCCTACACTAATGGCAGACGAGTTCAAAGACATCGCCCTCCACTCAGAGCCGGTAGACTAAGTACGTTTCATGAGTGAAGGTTCAAAGGGTAACACCTACCTATCATATGCAAGATTCAACTGTTGAAATTTAATCGAAATGTTGATGTTTCTGAGATCGACCTCCATTCATGTGGGGGATTGTTGGATTATTGAATGAGATGTCGTGATATTTAGTCTCACATTGGTGTGGGAATATATGTCTAATTAGTTTATATGTGTTAGCTTCTAATACATATTAAAATCTTATGTTGTGTTTTACTCTAGCACCTACCCGCGCGCAGGGGGTGTTGAAAACGGGTTCTGGGTTCGAAATTTATTAAACCAATGCGTCGTCCGCGCAACATGCGGACACGAGTGCAGCTCCGAAAACTCAGGTTCGGGAGAGGTCATTTTACTACTGAAACCGTTTTGAATAACATAAAAGTTATGGACGGTTGCAAAAGGTGTTTCGAATGTTAATCTTTATTATTTTGAAATCATTTACTAATGATAATCATTACTGTCCAATAATGACAATAACGATATAACCGTTTTCTGTAATGAATTATGTTCGGTTACGATTTTATTTTGCGTGTTTATATACAAACACATTACAGAGGTAAAAACACACCAATCATATACCAAAAATCAAACAGTTTTGGCTTCATCAACTTCTGATTACCTTTCAGGCAAGTGACAAGTCCGGCAATTCGCTGCTTTGAATCGGTGTACCCTAGGAACAGACGACGGATCTGTTTAAGGGTTTAAGGGAATTATGTTAAACACAAGCCCGATTCTGCTAATCTTCTTCTTGGTTCTTAATTTTTGTCTTATACAATTATTTATAATCTTCAATTGTATTTGTTTACGTAATCTGTGATTCATATTTCTAACATAAAACACACACTCTTGCGAGTCATTAGGGTTTCTTCAATTGGTAACACAAAAACCCCCCGAGTATGTTTACTATTGAGAACCCAAATCTAAATTTAGCTGTTTATGTTATTATCGACAAGTATCAAAACCGATAAGATTAACCCTACTCGACAAGAGGTTTCATCCATAATCACATATGCGGTTTGATTAAAAAAATGAGTTCATTTTTATGCAAGACGAAGATGAGTTTGTTGTAAAACTGGTTGTTAGAATTTAACAAACTACAATTTAAACATGAAAAATAATAATAATAATAATAATAATAATAATAATAATAATAATAATAATAATAATAATAATAATAATAATAATAATAAACTTCGGTTAGTATATAAAAGAACCTTTTTAGTAATATACTAGTATTAAGCCCCCCACTCTGCGGCGGGGGTATAAAACCACATCAAATAGCATTAATGTCACACCATCATCAGCGACAACCAACGCAGAAAAAACTCGTATTAAAAAAAATAAAAACAAAAAAAAATAAATAAAACCAAACAAAAAGTAGATGTTAAAACGTTGAACCACGCTTGTGAAACGTAAAACGTTGAAAACAATAGCTAAGTCGATCTAGGATTCGGACATTGCAATTGGGCTGTTAAGTAGGAAAAAAATAGGCGTAACAACATTAAACCACACACGCACGTTATGGCGTATTACTCTCAAAATTTAGAGCGAAATCTATACAAAAGTTTGGTAAAAGATGAAAAGAATAGGCGACTAAATTTGAAAATGAACAATTATGGGGGTTAAATTGTAAAAGACGTTAAAGTATTGGATTTAAAATAAAAAATAGAAAAGAAATAGAAAAATAAACGACATGTACAACCTCTAATGCTTTAAGTATAACCACCAATGCAACCTTAAGTTGCTAATTAGTATAACATAAATTAGAGCAATATTAGCAAAATCATCCACAGGTCTATCATTAGATAGAAGTCGGTGATTTCGGTAGCCATTGCAATCTCTTTAATTTTTGTTTAACAACAATTTAACCTACGGTCACTTTTTAACATCGTGAGACATAACATATAAATGATGTTTTTAATAAATAAAACTAGTAAAAGAAATTCTTTTTATTTTTAACAGTTCAGTGAATTTTTTGTTAGCTAGAAACAAGTTTATAGATTTTACCATCTATTAGTGATGTATTATATATGAAATTTAATAGATTTTTATTGGACTGTGCACTTTACTTTAGAAATAAAGCACTTAATAATAAAATTAGGCACTACTCAATAAGACTTAGTGGGGCATATTAGGGGCTCTAGACAACATTCCGAAATCCATGCCTTATTCTAATTATTATTTTAAAGATAGTTTTATTTTATTGTCTTATTTGTTTTTTAATTATTAAATTGCGTAAGTACTCGCGTATTGGAGGTTCTACACGTTACATTGATTAAAGAAAAGTTAATAATTAACGAACTCATTCAAAAATTAGTGAAAGCATGACCTTTAACCATGAATAATCACGGGTCCACGGGTACTCTATGTAAAACTTGCAACGGACCGATGTTGTGGGAAACAACTTAGGGGTTGTTTTATTTGCTTCTGACCTGGTCAAAATGTCTGACCACTGATCCGATCAGACATTTTCAGCCGGTCAACGTGTTTGTTTTGTAAAAATAGGGTTGCTGACCGAGTCAACCGGCTGATCATTCTTTGTTTTGATACTGACTCAGTCCCTCTTTTTGAATTTGCTGACCGAGTTATTTTTTGAGCATCCATCAAACACAGCCTTAGTTGATTTGCATCATCAAATTGGAAATACATCTGTAAAACCATTGATGAAGCATTTAATTGAATGTTTGTTTGTTAATCAAAGGGACGAATATGAACAATATTTCATGCTCGTTTAGCCAAATATACCCTTAGAAATAAATTTCTTCTTCGTTTATCTATGCTCGTAAATTTTCAGTGCGATTACTCATTTATATATGTTTGTTTATGTACAATAAAATACACACTAACTAATTTAGTAATATTTATAGCTAAATGTAAATATATGTATAAGAAAATATATATTATGTATACTTTAACTTTAATGTTTTCTATTAGCTATATCTATTGGAAATTGTTTAAATAAAAAGAGTAAAAAATCTAAAATGTGAAAGAAGAAATCTCAACCATAAATTTTTTTTAATAAATGGTTAACATCAAATTGTAGAAAAAAAATATTTTAGAAAGGGAAAAAAATAGACGTAACAACGACGTGCCACACGCGCACGTTATAGCACGTTAACTATCAAAATTTAGATCGAAATGTAAAACCAAAAAATTATAAAAGATGAAAAACATAGGGGAGAAACTGAAAAATTAGTGAGGTTAAATTACAGGACATGTAAAAGTATTGAGCTTAAAATAAATAATTAAAAGATTTAAATAGTTGTACTACATGCCTTAAAATGTGTACACGTAAGTTAGTAATTAGAATATATATAATTTCAGGCATCGCCACTTATATTTAATTTTTTTTCAAGCTCTTACATTTCTAAATGTTCATAACTTTTAATATAAAATATGCTTTATAAAAATCACACCATAAAAATAAATATTTTTTTTCTTTAAATCCGAGTGCCGTATAGTTATATTATAGATAATAAACTTTGACTTTTTTCAGCTCATATTAAACTTGTTCGTGATTATATTTTTATTACAGTTCATTGTGTTTTTTTATTAATTATTGTGTTTTTTTGAAACTATTGTATAATTCTAGCATGCAAAACATAAAAAAAATTAAACAACTAATTAATCTAATAAATTAAAAACAATAATAAAATAACATAAAATGATATAAAACGTAAAATATTATTGTCAAATGTCTCATTGTGTTTTTTTGTTTGTCATTGTGTTATCCTGGACATAATGAATTTGTAAAAGATACATTGGTAAAATAATATAATTGTGTAACTTTAATTGTAATACACAATAATAAGATAACAAGTTTATACAATATATAAAAAACAATGATAAAAATAACATGAAGTAATTTAACACGTAAAACACAATGATAAATACATATAACAAATGATGAAAAATATTTAACACAATAAACTGATATTTAACAATAACATGTCGTATTAGACACAATGACCAAAATATCATCCAATTTAAAACAGTAAAATAACACATGTCAAACTCAAATTCTTTTTTAATGTACATGAAAAAACATATTTTCTTAAAAAAGGAACATAAATTTATCAAATCAACCTACACGAACAAACAACATACATTTATATTTTTTACGTGTTCATTTATATTATAAATTTATCAAATCAACGTACACGAACAAATATATTTTCTTAAAGAAGGAAAACAAACAAACAAACAAACATACCCAGTGTATCCCGCTGGAGGGCAGGGTCTGGAACATGAACAGGAGAATATGTTTACACGAACAAACACATCCTTTTGAAGAGCGAACATGAACAACAAAACATGTTCACTTAAAACTGATTTTTCTTATAAAACAAACATAAACAAAAGAATATGTTCAATTAAGTGTGCATTTGTTTAAAGAGTGTATTCTCTTCATCAGTAAAACTTATATGAATAACACAAACAAGCGCTCATTCATCTTCATTCGATTCATTTACAAACCTACTCAAAAACGCAGTTCCTCTACATGGTCTTTCCAATATCTAATGATACATATCATATGTACCATAACGATCAATTAGAATGACATCACTAAGTATGTCACACATGTTTTTGTGTAGCGTATGCGCGTCGCGCATACGCACACGTTTGTGTACATTACCACAAATAACAATATTTAGCAACATAAACATGTAAAGAATACACCTTGTCAAATTACCATTGCTGAAAAACACAAATGTAAAGATTTTACAAAATCCAAAAACAAAATAATTTAGTTTCCAAAAATAATTATCAAAAGTCTTGAACAATTCATGAAAAGTATACCCATTTTGAGTAATCAAGAACAACAAGAGTATTTGCTTTGATCTTGCTTAGATCCCGCAACATCACCATTGTTTGCAAGAGTCACCCTGTTTAAAGATAACTCGGCTTTATACGAATCTGAATTCA
>BJCO01362965.1:0-17585 GCA_018326465.1 Flaveria floridana
AATCTTTTGTACAAGCTTTTATGATGAAATGAAATGTATCTTTTGAATGTTTCCGCTGCGATGATTTATTTAAATATATGTTTTATATGCGATGAATGACCAACTGTGAGGTGCCCGGAAACAGGGCCTTATAGCAAAAAATAGAAAAAAATATTTATGGATTTTTGATTTTTAAAATAAACAATTAAACAAATCTAAAGCTTAACACTTTACGCACGTATTCCCCGGCAACGGCGCCATTTTGATTGTGTTGTCGTGGTTGGATAAAAAACAAGTTAATATTAAAGACTTAGCTACCTATAACTAGTACGGGTAAGTAAGGTCGTCTCCATAGGAAATTGGTGGAAATTGTAAAGCTTTATCCCTAAGAACTTGAAATACGGAACGGAAATACTAAAAAGCAAATATTTTTTGGGTTTTTATTTAAGTGAAAAGGTAAATTGAATGAAAATAATTAAGAAAGCAACAAACTTGATAATTGGTTTTGAAACTTATGAGAAAAAGACAACCACTTTCAAGATTCAAGTTCAATGATCCACACTTGGTTTCATAAGAATTGATTGGGAATCACATAGATATGATTTTGGAAAATCGTTTGATTAACGTGATAATTATGAAACAAACTTTTAAGACTCGCTCGTTCACATAATTACCAACTCATTTATGCAAAGCATTCACATACATGACAAACTACTCACGATGCAAGGAAACCGAGTGCGAATGAAAGCACACAAATACTTAAACATAAATAAATATTTTTACTTTAAACAAACATACAATGATATTCCTGTGTCAAAAGAACATAACCCAAACATCAATTCAAACTAAACCTAGTGCTTCACTTATAAGAACTCTCCTCCCGAAAGTGATTACGAACAAGATTAGCCGCTCATTGGAATGATTGTATCTTCAATGCTTGATTGGATGTTGTTAATGATTTATTCGGGTGAAAACATGGTGAAAAGAACTCTCAAAATCACCTTGAAAACCTCTAAAATTCATCAGAAAAAAGTCTCCTTCTAAACCCTAATGATCGGGCTCAAATTGGGAAAAAAATCCTCAAAAGCAAGAGGTTGTTAGGGTGACCAGCGTATGATACGGTGACCCCAGCGTATCATACTCCGGTTGTGAAGTTTTACGGAGCTCTTTCACTGGATTTTGTTCAAGATACGCTGGCTGATACGGTGACCAACGTATGATATGATGGTGGATACGGTAACTGATACGGTGACTGATACGGTGGTGGATACGGTGACTGATACGATGGTTCCTGATTGACTTGATTTTACTCCATCTTTCATGTAATTGCCCATCCAGTCTTTCCACTTGCTCCAATACTTCCGTAAAGCTCTTAAAATATGTACTTTTATCTTCTAGCACCTGCACACATTAACACACTCGAAGTACACATGTTCGACACTAATATTTGTATAAAATAAAGACATTAAACGTTATAAGTATTGAACAAACACCATCCGATCAGTAGAACTCACTGAGGAGCGCCTATTTTTTATAGGGACGGTTGACAACTGAATTTTATTTTTCCTACTCTTTTCATATTCGCGTCACAAATATCCTTAATGCATCGACCGTTTGCAATTCGCAGGAGATTCTTGACCCCAAAACTTATGAGAGTCTCCCATTTGAATTCCCTGAGCAAGCTCTCATCTTCTGGGAATCACGTAGAGTTTCCTTTGATCGTGATGTGAATGCCCATGATTTGCTTGGTATAGTGCCAAAATGTAAGTCTATCACCCTGGTAGAAGATACCTAAGGTTTACTTAGAGGTGGGTAAATCGATTTTCTTTGCCAAACCGAACATGTTTATAAACTGGACCGGTTTTTTAACTAGGTGGGCAAAGCGGTTTGGCCCAAAACGGTTTGGTTTGTAAACCGTTTTCGGGCCCAAAACACCCAAACTCTATCCCAACTGGTTCAGACCAATTCCTAAATTGGTTCGATTTAATTTTGTTATTAAATTTTTAAATGACATACATAAAAAACATACAAATCTTTGTAATTTTTTTTAAATTATAAATGAAATACATAAAAACCATAAATGAAATACATAAAAACATACATTTAATGTGCTAAATTACCTATATTTTTTTTTGCCAAATGTCGAAATGAAATACATAAAAATACATAGAAAAGATTACAAAACAACTAAGAATCTATGTCACTTGAGTCTTGAGAAATGAAATGTTTTTATTCTTCTCCCCCCGAACCCGAGCTATTACGAAGATAATCCTCATATGCCGCTTCATCATCGGTCATTCCGGGTGTCAATCCACCGTCTACTTGTTTTCATATATTTCGGCTTCATATTCCAATTCTCTTTCACGTGAGCATTTGTCTTGTATTCTTTAAGCTACATCCAAATAATCCTTCAAGCATATAGACATTTCAACTGCTTTGGGGAGTGAGTCGGGTTCTTTGTATTGATCTAATCGTGCCACTAACAAAAAAAGAAGATTCCGAAGCTACCGTGGAAGCTTGGACGGTTAGTAAATCTCGGGCCATGATAGATAGGATGAGAAATTGATCTTCCTTACCACGTTGATGTTTATTATATTCATATCTTAAAGTATTATACAAAGCTAACATTGGATCACTTGAACCTTCGTCATGTGCAGCAGGCCTCATACACTCATGTATGTTTGATGGTTTCACCATATTTTGCTAAATAAACATCATACATTTTGCCTAAATGTGCATTAAAATTAGCTTTAACACTTTGACCCTAATATGGGTTTTCTTCTTATAAATCCAAATTAAAAGTAATTTTATCAAGTAAAGTTTCAACCCCTTACGTATTTAAGCAAGGGTTTAAGGTAGCGCCACAGGTAATAATCGGAGGCATTTCATTGAAATATTTTTTAAGTTTTTCTTTCATTGGTGGTATCATATCCAAATAAGGTTTACCCTTAAATGACAACTCATTTAATTTTGAAGTTATTAAGTAAATTTGGTAGAGTACTAATGGACTCTTTGGATAATAAACTCTAAAAATACAAGTAGTTGTGGTTTTAAAAACATTAAAAAAATTTCTTATTCTTCAATAATCAAACAACTCAAACGTAATCGTGCATCTCATCATTTCCATGAATCGGGTTCAACCCAATGGGCGGTGACACAAATGTACGAGTCTGGTGAACCGTGATGAGTCGACCAAACGTCACTAGTTAAGTTAACACCAGTTTGTAAATTTTCAAAATAAAAAATTAATTCATTTTTAGCTTTTTCCATATTTTTAAGCAATATTTTCTAAGTGTATCATGACTTATATCGCGGTTGGAGAGTTTGTTGAATTAGCCGAGTCAAACATTCAACGTCAAAGTGCTTGAATGGTAAGCTTTCTTGGATGACAAAATACGCCATTTTCTCTTGAACCACATAAACATTGTAAGCCTGTAAATTACCGTTGTTTGTTATCGAAGTTTGACCTCGAGATGGTTCCCCTTTCAAAGCTTTGCAATATTTCAATTGAATGTGATTTTTCAAAATAGAATTCGCATCCTTTGAAAAAAATTGAAATGGAATTTGCAACGAGCCTTATTCGGACCCGTTGACATCTTACACAAATCATAGTTGTACCAAATATCTGGGTTTCTATTAGTAGAGATAACCCAAACAACCATATTTTAAGAAGATGCATCACAACCAACCAAAGATTAAGCACTAGAAGAAACCATAGTTGAGAGTTTTTTATTATTTTTAAGAGAAGGTAAGCGTTCGGGAATTTTTAGAGTGTAGAGAGTTTTTGATTGTTGTGATTCAACCAAAACACTCATAACTTATTTATAGTAGTGTCGGGGGTTAAATTGATGAAAAAAGGCCAAAACGGCTATATGGAGGCTCCCAACGGCTATATAACGGCTATATTTTGAAAATGGCAAAATTGGTTTGGAATCGGTTTGGACGCTACTGGTTTATAAACCGGTTTGTGAACTCCAACACCCAAACCGATTATAGCTCGGCGGGCCAGTTTGGAACTGAACCGGGCCAAACCGGTTTTGGAGCAAAAAAACCCAGTTTTTGAACCATTTTGGGTTTGCAAACCGGTTCCAAAAACAGGTTTTTTTTACCCATGTCTAGGTTTACTTCAACACCATATAGATCTCGAATCTTCATGAACTTGATCCTTGCAAGTGGCTTGGTTAAAATATCCACGTTTTGAGCTTCTCCACTAACATACTTGATCATCATTTGTTCTTTCTTTACGCGTTCATGAAAAACGGAGTTCTCTGTTAATGTAATTGTGGACTTATTATCTACTCATCTCACCACCTATTGTAAACTACCATCAGTAGGTTTACTACGTAAGCTTTATAACCATATAGCTTGGCACACAGCTGAAGTAGCAACCATGAACTCGGCTTCAAGTGACAATAAAGCTATCGTATTCATTTTTTGAGAACACCATCACACTTGCTTACTCGAAAGAACTAAGTAGCCTTCTAAATTGACATCTTTCTCTTCCAATTCTAAAGGGTGCTAGGCACCTCTTACTCTAATGAAATGTCTTAAGGTAATAATACCTTTCTTAGTCCAATAATGGAAACTTACTTTCTAACATTTAATAAGGAAAGCAAAGGCAGTGGGCTCTCAAGTATTAGATCTCAAAACTCAAAATTCAGTGACTGAATTTGAAGACTAAAGGTAAGAAGACAGAGAAAGGAGTCTCACGGAAAAAGAATTTGTGATGAATTTACCCTTGGGGTGTCCCCAAAATAAACTTCATCACCAGTAGTACTTTGGCCATCATCTCGATAAGTGTTATGACTGCTATCACTATACCTGGTGATTACTAGTTCTCCACTTCACTTGTACAACAGCCTGTAGAGAATCGTTCCTTTAATAGACCATACAATCTACTTGATTATAGCCATATGTGACTCTTTAGGTAATTGCATTTATCGACTAACAATTTCAATGATAAATAAAAATAAGTCAGGTGTTAAATGTAACAAATATCTAAGACATCCAATGAGTCTCCGTATTTTGTTGCATCAACCAGTTCTCCTCGTTCATCTTTGGATATTTTTACGTCCGAATCCGTTAGGTACTTAGCCGGATCACATTCTAACATCCCAACTTCTTACAAAATATTATTCATGTATGCCTTTTGCTTGATGATTATTTGATTTTCCTTAATACCAAGATAAAATGACAATATGCGAAATCTCTCATCTAGAATTGTTGTTTCATTTGTTTTTAAATAACCTATCAGTTGTGTACTTTGAGTCTGTATAACGAGATTATCAACATAGGCTCCCATAATGACATGATCCTCTTCATATCTCTGTATACATAGTTTTCTCTTGTTGACATCAAGAAAAACCAAGAAGCTTTAAAGTACCATTGAGCTTGAGATTCCAAGCTTGAGGTGCTTGCAGGAGGCCGTATAATCCTTTTGTAAGTTTGTAGACCAGTGTTTCTTTCCCGATTTACATTAACCCCCTTGTTGAGACACGAATACAATTTTCTTCAAGTCACCATATAATAACACAAATTTAACATCAAGATGGTGGGCTTGTCGCCCTTCTCTTGCAACAATTGCGAGTAATAGCTAGATTGTTTCTAGTTGACCTACTTGAGCGAAAACTTCATCAAAATCAATTTCTTGCTCTTGGATGTACCCGTTTGTGACAAGTCATGCCTTGTACTTGATTATCTTGATGATACATCTTGTTTAATCTTGTACAACCACTTTAAACCTTTCGATTTGTGCCTTAGAGGTAGATTGATCAACTTCTAACTTTTGTTTCATACAATGTAGTCCATATTTACTTACTTGGCATTCTCCTAGTATTTGTTTTCTTTAGCCTTTGAGTATGCTAAGTGCTCATCATTTGTACATAGAATAAGAGTTGTACTAGCTATAACCTTGATTTACCAGATCTTTAATTACAAAATCATTGAACTTAATTGGAAGAGCTTTAGGTCGACTGGACTGCCGCAGCTGGTTTGCTTCACATAACTAGGTAATTGTGGTTGTTTGCTCGGTGCCTTGATTGTGCTTGTTTTCTTGGAGCTATAGTTTCATTACTTTCTTCCCTAGTTTGCCTGGGCCCATGCTGCCCAGCGGGTGAAGATTAGACATCAGCACCGAACATACTGGGCTACAATATATTGTCTTCTTCACATGATTTTGAACCAGGAAAATCTTGAATAGTAAAATACTCCAGTTCCTGTTTGTCTTTCGACCATGTCCGGCCTTGTTTCTTCTCGAATGTTATTATTCGTCTCACACATATTCTTGTTTCAACCGGATCATATAACCCACAAGCTTTTGATCCTGATTCTGATTCAAAATATACTATGGGTCTTCCTATATTGTTGAGTTTTTTTCTGATTAACCTTGGGTTTAGTGCAAAGCTTAAACATCCAAATACTCTTAGAGTTTCCACACTAGGCTTTCGGCCTAGCAAAGCTTCATAAGAAGTTTTAGTGGCTATTGTTTTTGTAGGACATGGATTTGGACATATATTGCACGTGTCACCGCCTCACCCTAGAATCTTTGAAGAAATTTTATGAATTGTAGCATGCATAAAATCATCTCCAAAACATTCGATTATGTCTCTCTACCACCCTTGTTGTTGAGTAAGTGGGGGGCGGCTAGACGTCTTCTTATCCTTTGAAATTCACACGAACTATTGAACTCAGTTTATGTAAATTCATCCCTCGGGTCATTTTGAATGGTTCCAATCTTCATTACTACACCCATTTTGACCAATCCCTTAAATCTCTTGAACATGTTGAAAGCTTGATCTTGGTTTTTAACAAAAAAACCCACATTATCAAGAAAAATCATCCATGATCAAGAATATGTATTAGCTTCTGGTTGTTGTGCATGGCGTGATAGGTCCATAAATATCACTACATAATAGACCTAGTAACTTTGTTGCTTGAAACTAAGAATGTTCTGGGTATGCCTTTTGAGATTGCTTTCCTTTAAGATGAGAATTACAAATCTTAGTATGATTATTAATGATAGATATGCCACGTACCATTCCTTTATAACTTAGTTGCCGCATCAATTCAAAATTTACGCGCCAAAGCCAAGCTGGTTCTTCAATCTTCAGATGAGAAAAACCAAGTGACTCGTAAGTACTTTATCTTATAGAGGCGGTTACTTGATCGAATTACTTGCATTATGAGCCTTCTTTTCTTAAATACTTGTATCGCTTTGTCCTCCATAATAACTTTGTTTCCTAACTTAGTGACCTACCTAAGACTTATAATATTGCTTTATAGTTCCGGGATGTAGTACACATCTGCGAGCAGCTTATGTTCATCGGTTTTGCTTGTAAACAAGATAGAGACTTTTCCTTTGATTTCAACGCACGAATTATCTGCAAATCTTTCTTTTCCTGTTACCTAGTCATTAAGTTAAAAAAAATGATGTTTTGTTCCAGTCATGTGGTTTGGTACACCATCATCTACATACCGTAGATTATCCTCCATATGCTCATATTCGATTTTTTGAAACACTTTGTGCTCACTAAAGAATACCTTTCTTGAGCACACCATCATGAACAACCCTCTTCGACTTTAAGATAATTCATTTTTTGATTCTTTTAATTCCATTCCAAACCCATGCATAGTGTGCAAGATGATCACACCGGAAGCATTGAATTTGTGATTTCTATTTCTTTCCTTTCTTTAGATTGCCCCTTCTTGTTGATTTTCATTTTGTGTCGGTATCTAACATTGCCTCTACCTTCTTTGGTGTTGCTAAAGGCTATAAATAGCCATACAAAACGAACGTGGGAACTTAAACCTAGCATTAAAACATACGTCTAAATGTTGGTTCAGGCCCCTTTGACAACACACGATACGTATACACACAATGACTTAGAACCCAAAAAGTCACCTGACTCTTTTGAATAACTTAATACGTAAGTTACAGTGATTTACAAAATACAAACATTGACTCCTTTATAAAGCCTAACAACCTACTAATAAACTCCACTAACTTTTAAAAAAATGCCTAAAGACTAGGAGCCACAAAGTCCATTACTTGAACCACTATCTAATTTTAATAAACATTAAATAAACATGTCAAATTAAAACAAACTAACTTTTGACCCAACCCGACCCGTGAACAAACTCGAACAATCCAACAAATCACCACCTTAATCAATGTTTGTTCATAACAGAGTTGATTCATCATCTTCTCGAACCGACTCGATCTTTTCCGGACAACCAATCTACATCCCGATTATGCCCAAGTTTTCTCGGTTCAAACCGAATCATGGTCACCACACTTACAACATCTCACGTGGCATCTTGTTGGAATCCCGTTCATTAACATCTTGACTCTTCATGGATCAATGGCCTCTTTCCCGATCACATCCAAAGTCACCCGACTTGAACTCCAACGCCATAATGTTGTCACAACCATCTTGTTTCTCCAATTTCTTTCTTTCTTTTAACATCTTGACAATCATATGCTTATCGATCACCTTGCTCAGAGAGGCCTCTTCACCGACCAAGAAAACAAGGTCACAAAACCTTTAACACTTTCTTTCGCCTGTCAAACAAATTGAACCCAAAGCCACCTGCTTTGACGGATCCTTTTAGCACGCTTTTTACGCAGACACGCCAGTCCCCTCTTGCCATGAATCAAGCTGATCAAGGCACACGAAACCTTTCTGCAACTCTGCCAAGAACACCATTAAACAACAGCAAAACATTGTTGTCACGACCCAACCGGAACCACGGTTCCCAGCATTTACCAACATCGATCAACACTAACATTCACAGAACATCAATGTTCATCACGGTCACCCCGTTGTCTCTACTTGTACTTACCCGTGACAAAACCTAACCCGAACATAATTCTTGTCTCCATCATCAGACGTTGAACACTCCCTAAACAACCTGGTTCCCTGCTGCATTTGCCTTGCAGCAACGGGATACACCCTTCGACGATCGACTCTCAAACCGACCTTCTCTCGAGCCCTAGGTTCTGATACCAAATGTTGGTTCAGGTCCCTTTGACAACACACGATACGTACACACACAATGACTTAGAACCCAAAAAGTGTTCTGACTCTTTAGAATAATTTGATACTAAGTTGTAGTGGTTTACAAAACACAAACCTTGACTCCTAACAACCTACTAACAAACTCCAGTAACTTTAAAAAAATGCCTAAAGACTAGGAGCCACAACGTCCATTACTTGAACCACTATCTAATTTCAATAAATATTAAATAAACATGTCAAATTAAAACAAACTAACTTTTGACTCGACCCAACTGTTGGGTCTGATAAGGTTGGTGCAACCAAAACCCAATACTTAGCTTTATTTTGGTATATCTACAATGGACTTCCAAAGACAATGCTGCATTTTTGAAGCTAAGTCAAGAGTCTTCTGAAGCCAAGAAAGAAGAACTTCCGAAGAGAGTTACTCTTCGGAAGACCAAGACAAGGAGCAGCTGATTCAGAAGAAGTTGTTTCTTCTAAAGCCAAAGTGACTTTAGAAGATTTCATGTCTTCAGAGGTATAGTTACCTTCAGAAGAACCAACTGTGACTAGTAGACAAAAGTAAGGTTCCTGTTAGTAAAGTCAACTACTTTACTTACAGACTGCATAGAGCTTCTCCATGCACGTATATTTGACCTTACTTTATGCACTGCTTACTCATTATAGATTATTATAGTTACCAACTTTAGTTGGTGACAAAAGGTAAGTCATGAACTTGTCATGACTACCTAATACTAGGATAATAGTTTATCTTAGTTAACGTACTTCTAGCAACTGTAGTATTTTGTCTAGTTGTATTTCCTAGCTGGTTTTCCAAGTCAACCGTCTGTACATAGTAGTATATAATGAGTCTCATGTAACTTAGTTAGATAAGCTTTTAGTCATCTGCCTTGAGCTTATAACCATCTTGTAAACCATAAGTTGAGAAGTAATATATACAAGTATCTTGAAAACTATTTTCTTGTGTTCTTATTATATTATGATCAACTTATCTGTTTGTGTGATTCTGTTCTTGGGTATTCTAAGTGTTTACATTGTGAGCTTGTGTGATAATCCTTTGTTGAGTGACAAAACCCGATCCTACAATTGGTATCAGAGCATTCAGGCTCTTGATTGTGAGATCTTAACATCCCAATTCATCTTCACTTTTCACTCATACACTCACCTCACTCAAAATGGCCACAAACCAGAAATCTCCAGAATTTGAAAGGGGAACAATGACTAAAGCTCCTATTATCACTCCTGAAAATTTTAGATCCCGGAGGATACAGATTGAAGGCTTCATGAAGTATCAAGACAACTAAATATGGAGATCTATCATTAATGGTCCTTACAAACCAAAGGTGGCATCACCTGATAAGAAAGGTGCCATGATAGAAAAGGATGTTGAAGTTTACTCAGATGAAGACCATAAGAAGATGGACATCGACAGCAAAGCCATGACTGTACTGCTTACAGCCATACCAAACTCCATCATGGTAGGCTTTGAGTTTCTCTTTGCTAGTAATATTTCAGGTACATGTATCTTATCTCATCACTTCAGTCAATTGGAGTTTCTCTAGAGAAAATAGACCTAACAAGGAAGTTCATAATTGCACTTCCTTAAGAGTGGACTTTCTACTGTGTATCTATCAAGAGAACAGAGAACTTAAACACTCTTACAATGACTGAACTATTCGGTATTCTTGATGGATACCATGTAGAGATGGAGACTCAGAAAGGCCATTAGATGAATAGAATTTCTGGTCCTTCCACTAACAATGCTCTTCATGTTACTGAAGGACCAAGATCTAGTTTGTCCCATTTATGCCTGAACTACTCTTAACAACCTTCTTCATCCTCTGGGCCATACATCACTTTCCCTGAAACACCCAAGTCTCAGCAGGCTTAACAAAATCCCGTCCAGGATATCTATGCCTTTGTCTCAGGAAGTGACCACTCTAGTGACTTTCAATTCTGCTTTGATGATCTAGAGTGCTTCAGCCCGGATGATATGGAGTACATGGACATTGTCCAGCAGATGACCCTCTTAACCTAAAGAGCCAAGAAGTTCTTTAAAAGAGTAGGAAGGCAGTTCCCTAAGAACCCAACTAACAACAAGTTTGGGTTTGACAAGACCAAGGCAAAGTGTTACAACTGCAGCCAACTCGAAAACTTTGCCAGGGAATGCAAGGCTCCAAGATCCAACCCTAGAGCCCCACAGGCCACTCAACATCCTGCTACAACCAAAGATGCAACAAAGCCTACTGAGTAGCAACCTACAACAGTTGCTCAAGAAGTGGATTGGAGCTTCATGGTGCAGGATGTGACTCCAGTTCAAGAACTCATGGCTGGCACTGATGATGCAAAGGTATATGAGCATCTTTGCACTCCAGCCTATGTTGCAAAGGTTAAGATGTATCAGGACTATAACAAGAAAATTAGATCTGATATTAAGTCCTTTAATATTTTAAAATCTAATTCCAAAAAGGTTGAATCTGACTATAAAATGAAAATTAATGAGTTAGAATTACCGTTTATGTTTTGAAACATGAACACACTAACTATAGGACTCAGATCAAAGATCTAATTTCCAAATTGACTAAAGCTCAATCAAAGATAGTAATAGTTGAGGCTCAAGCACAGAAGTATGCCATTGAGGAGCATAACTTCAAAACTATCCTTGCATCATCCTCTCACTCTAGGGCTTGTTACCAAAACAAGAAAGGGTTGGGAACCAATGAAATTGCTCCACCACACTCATTTGTGTCTATGAGACAACCAAGGTGTTGTACTGAAGAGCAAGAGGTTCCATCTGCTGACCCTCAACCTTCTGAATTAAAGGATGGTTCAACCACTACTAAGAATGGTAAGGCATAAAATCTAACCCACAATACTAAAACTCAACCCCTGTCCACTAAAGAAAGAAAAAAAGTGCAAAGGCAGCAAGGAGAACTGCTAAGAAAGTGGCAGAGTCGAAGTTGAAGATAGACCCCAAGCAAAAGGGTGTTTTCATCTTAGCAGGATTCCAGGTATTGGAAAATCCTGACTCTGAGAAGTTATGTAGTACCATCTCATTTCCTTAGAAGAAGGATCTGAAGCTGGAGGGGAAGGTTGCTGAATCTATGAAGTGCAAGAAACAACAACCATCTCTCCCCAACAGAAAGAAGGTTGAGTATATTTTTATGACTTGCAAAATCATATGGCCAAAGATTGTTACTACAATCCTGCAAGCACTCACTATGCATCTCATACCAAGAAGGAAGGAGCTAAGGAGGACTTCAAATTTGGACCATTCCATGTGGCCCAAGTGAAGAGGAAAGGCAAACTTGTCTCTGAAGCTAAGCTACTCTCGGAAGATAACTCTTCCAAAGGGAAAACAACTTCAAAAGACAAGTTGAAAATTCATAAGTCTTCTTCCATAGCAAAAATGTTCCCGGAAGCAATTTCTTCCGAAGGTAAAGGAGCTTCGGAAGTAAAACAAAGGAATAAAAACATTTCCTTGAAATCTTCCGAGAAGAAGACTCCTTCGGAAGAAAAGGTGGTTATGGCTTCTTCCGAGTACAAAGAACCTCGGAAGCAAGTCTGGTTGCTCAAGCCTACTCTAGCTCATCAACATTGATCAACCACAGGATGGAGTGGAAGATCAAATATGATGCTGTAGCCCAACCCTCTTCTTTAAACAATGAAACTGGACCATCATGCATTCATTTCGGTTCAACTACTTCTGAAATGGAACAGCCCAAGACCAATGAGGCTTGGGTTTCCTTACAAAAGCTAATTCTTTCACCTTATGTGCAGGGACATCCATATGAAAAAAATGGCAATCTTTGGATTATGGACAGTGGATGCTCAAGGCACATGACTGGAAACAAGGCTCTCCTACAATAATTTCAGCATTTTGATGGAGGCCTTATGGAGTTTGGAGGTGAAGCCGGAGGATACATATCAGGTAGAGGTTGTGTATCCAATGGTAAGTTAAAATTTCACAAAGTTAACTTTGTCAAACAGCTTGAACATAATTTACCTAGTGTTTCGAAATTCTGTGATCAAAAGCACCAGATGCTCTTCACAGAACATGAGTGCATCATTCTCAAACCTGGGATGACAATTCCTCAGGAATTAGTGCTTCTTAGATCTCCCAGGAGAGGAGATATGTATAAGCTGGACATGAGCAATGCTTCCCCTTTGAGTGAAGTATCATGCTTTCTTTCCAAAGTAAATAGTGATGAGTCCACTCTTTGGCATAAGATAATGTGCCATGTCAATTTCAAGACCATGAACAAGTCGTTCAAGAATGACTTGGTACATGGTATGTCAAATAAGGAATTTATTTGTAGGGATAACTATGTTGCTTACCTGAAAGGAAAGCAACACAAAGTACCTTATAAATACAAAGAAGTGAATTCTATCACCACTCTATTACACTTGTTACATATGGATCTCTTTGGTCTTATAAGTATAATAAGCATTGGAAGGAAATCATATTACCTTGTGTTTGTTGATGACTTTACTAGATATACATGGGTTTTATTTTTAAGTACTAAGGATGAAACTGCTGAAATTTTAAAATCTTTTATTCTTAAAATTGAGAACCAGATAGATCATAAGGTGAAAATATTAAGAAGTGAGCAAGGGACTGAATTCAAGAATCAAGTTCTTGATTCATTCTGTGATTTTAAGGGGATCACCAAATAATATAGTGCTCACAGAACTCCTCAACAGAATGGTGTTATTGAGAGGAGAAATAGGACATTTATTGAGGCTGCTAGGACTATGTTAGCTGATTCAAAGCTACCTCTAACATTCAAGGCAGAGGCAGTTAGCACTGCATGCTATGTGCAGGACAGAGTTCTTATAGTTAAGACCCATGGTAAAACCCTTTATGAACTACAGAACAAGAGACCACCATTCATTGATTTTCTTAGGTCCTTTGGTAGCAGGTGTGCCATCTTAACACAAAGGATAATTTAGAAAAATTTGCTGAAAAGTTGGATGATGCTATCTTTGTTGGATACTCTTCAAGCTCCAAAGCTTATAGAGTATACAACATTAAGAATCAACAATTTTAGGAGTCATCCAATATTGTTGTTAAAGAGCACACTCCTTGTGTTAAGGGGAATGGCCTTGAATATATCTTCAACTTAGAATTGTTTTCCAACTATTTTAAACCTTGTTGTGAGACTGTTTCAGCTAGAACAGGTGGACAAACAGATTCCTATACAGATCAAATGTTTGAGTTGCCAAGGCATCTTCCAAGATCTCCAAGAAGACATGAAGATGAAACTCCCATAGCTGGTAATCCAGAGAGTATCACCATATCTAGAACAAATAGAGCATCAACAACTTGTCATACACATGAGCCCCAATCTTCACCAGCAGACAACTTTAGAAATCAACACCAAGCTAATAAAGACATTGACTTGGAGGAACAAGAAACTGTTGATCCTACTTTACAGCAACTCATAATTGATGTTGGAACACATTCATTGAATCAGTCCTCATTGAATGAATATGAGACCGCAGCTGGTGGTGATCCTAAGCAAAACATCTCTAACTTGGATCTGTCTCTGCAACTAGATATGATTTCTAGGCTCAGGATCCACAACATCCATGCAGCTGAGAATATCATTGGGAATGTCACAGAGGGAGTAAAGCATGGAGTTAAACCCATCATGGGAATGTTTGCTTGTATTCATGCTTCCTCTCCCAATTTGAGCCAAGGAAAGTGGAAGAAGGCTTAAATGATAATAATTGGGTTGAAGCAATGCAAAAGGAGTTACATCAATTCAAGAGGCAAAAGGTATGGAACTTATGTCCTTTACCAAAAGGCCAAGTCCCTATAGGTACCAAATAGGTGTTCAGGAACAAGAAGGATGACATATATTTGATCATCAAGAACAAGGCCAGACTTGTTGTTCAAGGATACACATAAGAGAAAGGAATTGACTACACAGATGTTTTTGCACCTGTTGCAAGACTTGAGGCTGTTCGGATTTTCCTCGCTTTTGAAGCATCCAAGAACTTCACTGTCTCCCAACATGATGTGAAATGTGCATGCCTGTATGGGGATATAGATAGGGAAGTCTATGTGTTCCAACTACCTAGATTTGAGGATCCACAGCATCCTAACTCTGTGTGCAAACTGGATAAGGCACTCTATGGCTTACACCAAGCACCTAGGTTGTGGTATGAGACTTTGTCTCAATTCCTATTAAAGAATGGCTACACCAGAGGTACCGTAGACAAGACATTATTCATAAAGAGATCAGGAAAGGGCATGTTGCTCGTACAAGTCTATGTGGATGATATCATATTTGGTTCTTCAAATGACCAAATGTGTATGGACTTTGAGAGAACCATGAGGAAGAAGTTTAAGATGAGTTCTATAGGCAAGATGGACTTCTTCCTTGGAATTCAAGTGAAGCTGATGAAGGAAGGATTCTTCATCAGTTAATCTAAGTATGTCAAAGACATCTTAGAGAGATTTGAGATGAAAGATTGTAAGCCATCCAGGACACCTATAGCCAAAAATCACAATCTATGTCCTAACTCTGAGGGGGAGGATACTGATCAGCATCAGTACAGGCTCTAATGTACTTGACTACAAGTAGGCCAGATATCATGTTTGCAACTTGCATTTGTGCAAGATATCAGGCTGCTCCAAAGGTGTCTCACATGGTTGCTGTCAAAAGAATCCTTAGATACCTCAAAGGAGCTCCCAAACTAGGACTCTGGTATCCCAATAATAAGGATTTCAACCTCTATGGTTACACTGACAGTGACTATGGAGGCTGCAACATCAACAAGAAATCAACATCAGGAGGATGTCAATTTTTTGGTGGAAGGTTTATTTTATGGCAGTGCAAGAAGCAATCTTGTGTGTCTATATCAACTGCTGAGGCTGAATGCATTGCAGCTGCCAGCTATTGTGCTAAACTGCTATGGATTCAGAATCAGATGTTAGACTATGGATTCAACTACATGGAAACCCCTATCCACAAGACAACAAAAGTGTTATTTCAATCACAGAAAATCCAGTGAAGCACTCAAAGACCAAGCATATTGACATTAGGTATCACTTCATCCAAGATATTCATGAGAAACATCTCATAAAATTAGTTAAGGTTGATTCAAATGAACAATATGCTGACTTGTCACAAAGGCATTTGATGAACAAAGATTTAAATACTTAATTAAAGCTATTGGGATGATCAACCTTGACTAGATCTCTTTTGAAAACCTTTTTAAATATGCCATGGCCTTTTTGTCTAAACTTAATCCCTACTACAGAATTTTTCTTCAAAACTGTTTAAGTAAGAATTCTTCCGAAGAGAAAATTACCCACACAAGAAGATTTTCTCAGACTTTCGAAGGTAAATTACTCTAAGAGTTTCCTCTTCCGCATAAGTTTTTGACTTCAGAAGACTTTTGATCAAAGTATCAAAATTCTCTTCCAAATCTCTTTAACTTATTTTCTCGGAAGCAATCTTACTCTCGAAAGCAAATGTGTCTTAGGACATCATTTGCCTTCGGAAGGAAAGATTTGCTTCAAAAGAAGCACTTTGAGGAACCCACAAGTGTTTTTCCTCGGAAGTAATTTAACTCTCGGAAGAACATTTACTGTAATGGATACGTTTTTGGGCCCCACTCTGTAAAAAGTGAAATTTTGTCACCAAAAGGAAATGATGTCAGATTATTTAAATGGATTTATCTTGCCGCCTAAATCTTATCACAAACCTAAACTGTCTTTTCAAATCCCTTCACCCTATCCGATAAGATTTTTTTACTCCATTTATACACAACCTCCGAGTATCCTACTCTTCTTATCGTTACAAAATACCCACGTTCCAGATAAAACCTCCCAAAATCCCCATTATACATCATCTTCTTCATCTATTCCTTCACTCAACTAGATTTCTGAAACAATGGCCCTTAATCCCCAACATAATCCGGCCGCAATCCTTGATTCCACAAAGGATGCCGAGTATGGGCCAATCATCCAATTCCTAAACCAATCGACATACTTTACCGCCCTCACCATAAACCCAACCGTTTACTCCAACCATATGGCTGAATTTTGGGCCGATGGACGGAGTGAACTTTAGAATGGTCAGCAGGTTATTCGGTCAATGATAAGCACCTAGGAGCTAATCATCTGTGAAACCACCATCCGGGAGCATCTGGAGCTCCACGATGCGGGTGCCCCTGTGGATTTCCCCAAAACAGACTTGGATGAATCCTACATTCAAATGGGCTATGGTTGAAATGTGCAGAGGTCGACAGTATATAATACAACTTCTCATTCAATTGGAAGTTCCTTCTGTACATCGTACTCCATTGCCTATCAAACAAGTCTGGGGGATGGAATCAAATCCCATATGATCTCAGGTGCCTGGTCATTAGAATGTTAAGTAACCGAAGGTTTAACAACTCTAAGTTTGTACTAATAAACCTAATCAGCAATCTAACTAGGGATTCTTTCTTCATGTATCCCCGGTTCATCTAGCACTTACAAGAAAAGTGACTATTAGGAACTAAATTATTAGAGACTGATTTATTAGTCTCAGATACATAGTATTGAAGACTAATTTATCAGTTACAAATGTT
>BJCO01362966.1:0-14562 GCA_018326465.1 Flaveria floridana
TTGCCTATAGTGGCGGCTGTTGGCGAATCTTTGGTTGGTTTCATTGTTACCGTTGATGTTTGCGCTTGTCGTGGTAGTCATGGGGTTGCTAGAACCGTCCAGTGGCCACTGAGTTTCCGGTTGTGCCCGATGTTGCTCCGGTGAGGCCCTAAAAGCTTAGCCATTGCAGCATTGGTTTTCCACTCCGGTAATGTGTTTTCTTCCTGATACACAACATGCAACAACTTTTTTGCTCCTGATGTTTAAAAAAAACAGTGATTATCAGGATTTGTTTTGGTTCTTTGTTTGATGCGATTTACCCTTGGTTCCATATTGCCTCCAATGCGTATTTCTAATGGGCTGTGATGAGTTTATGAGTCTGAATAAAGATTCTTTGACGACATTTGTTAGTTATCGAAGGGTTGAAGGATGGCAAGTTATTACCTGCAACCCGCCTTTCAGTCGTGTTGTAATTATCTCTGTAGACACTGTGAGCCCGACATTAGAATGAAAAAATCATTTATTCGAGTCTTTGTATTGTTGGTTTTGTTTGTGTTTCGTCTTTGTTTGTGAAAATTCATACAAATTGGTGTGTTGATTTATACTTTAGGGTTGTTCTTTAGGTTTACTTTGATTTTGGTTTTTAATGGATTTGGGGGTGAGGGATATATTTTCTGGTTATGGTTTTGTTTTGTTTGGGCTAGCGGATCTGCGAAAAAGGAGGAAAGTAAATTCGCGTAACGCGTTAACTGCTCAAACAAGGTTTATCACACGCGCAACGCGCGTGTTGGATTTCCAACTAGTAAACATCAAAAATGAAAGAGAGGTGGGACCAACATGTTTTTTAATTATATTAAATAAAAATATAGAGAGAGATAAATAAAAAGGTGATGATTGCGTGTCATAGCCTTTTTGTGTTTTTAAGTTTTTTTATTGGAAAGGTTTTTGATGTTTTGAATGGATGAATGTTTTTTTTGATATTACACCTGACTAGACATGTTGTTTTGTGTTTATATGTTTTCTTATTGTGAATGCTCTTATGTTAAATTTTATATCCTAAGGTTGTACAATTGTAAGTTTTTCACAAACTTTTTTTCAAAAGGAACATGAAAATCAGATCTAAGAAGGTAAAATATTTCAATCCTATTGCCGATGTATGCTTAGTAATAATTAAAACTCACTAACCTTAGAATCCAATTTAAGTTATAATAAACTTATTCGTGGTTAGGCAAGGTTTGATTTCGCTACTTTTGACTAGAATCTTAGGTCCACGAATAACTACGGATTGAGAAAATGATAGACCAAACCAACCGACTTGTTTTAATGTGGATGTCAATTTTAAAAGTTTATGGATCCTTGTTATTAGTAGCTGTATCTAAAGATTAATTGAGATAAATCTTATAGTATAGGTTCTTGAAGTATTGTTGTAATTTGAACAATTAACGGTATTGGATTTCTCTCATTTTTGTTAATCCATATTTAGTTAAACGGGTAACAACAATTAGTATGCAAAAAGATTTTTTAAATTTTTGGGGAAGACATAAGTATGTAGAGGGCTTATGTTTTTGGGTCCATAATTATGTGATGGGAGCCAGGATCAATACCAGCTTCACGAGTTTAGGTATTATCGACGTTTGGAAGTTTCCTTAACATCGATTGACGGTCGCAACTTTACTTGAAGTGTTCTATCGATCCTAGAGGCTTTCCACGGGTATTTAAACATTGTCTGATGTCAAGACCAAGTTAGTTGATTTATATTTCATTGTTAGTACTCAAATCAAGTTTATTATTTTGATAATTAAAGCAGTTGAAATTCATTGTTGTTATACATTAATTATGGTATAGTTCAATCCAACGATCCGGACGGAACCCCTTGATCACACGGTAATAATTTAGTGTTTAATTAATCTAAATACATGAAGTTATATTGTGATTATGGTGAAATAGGTTCAAGTTGCCTACGTTTTGATGTGTAGGAATTAGAGTTAGAAAAAGCTTGTTTTGGAGAAAAAGGAGCAACAGACGAAACTAAAAGGGTTGAAGTTGAAAAAAAAGTTATAAAAATGGCCCGGTGAACCCTAAACCAGCGTATGATACGCCGGGTATGGGCATGTCATACGCCGGTTAGCGTATTGGTGACGTATTTGTAGGCGTATTTGAAGAAAAAAAAACAGAAAGTTAGGCGTCAGAATACAGGGTTGGTCGTATGATACACCCAGGGTCGGCGTATCATACGCCGGTCTTCAACAAACTTCCTAATTACATGGAATTTCAAGTTATTTAAAGATATTCAATCATAATTCAAAGGGGGAATTTTTCCTGCCGAAGATAGGTGATTTTGAGGTGTCGTTTTGTGCTTGCCAACTTCCCAACTTCCCAATATACACAAGAATCATAATTGATCATCATCAAACTAAAATTGAATATTCAATGAAGACCATTAGTGGCTACTTCTTTCGAGATTGCTTCCGGGAGAATTGATTATGCTAAGTAAGACTTTCTATGTGTTTCATTAGGGTTTTGTTAGACAATGATTTTTGAATGTAAGTTTAACTTTTGGTTAAGTTAAAAGATTCATTTATAAATAAAGTTGTTTGTTAAAGTTATTAGTTTTTGGTTTCCTTGCATTATGAACTCAATAAAATCTAGAGGTAATTTGATATAGACGAGTTAATAGTATTGTGAATGAACGAGTCTTAAAAGTTTGATACTTTCTTATTACATTAATTGAAAAGTTGAAGTCTTTAAAATTAGATTTTGGCAAACCCTAGTTTGATCATATAAATTGTTGACCTTGCATAATTGAGGATCCGAAAGTGATTGTTTTTTATAATCTAAGTTAATTCGTTCTAAAGTTTATTGTTTTATGCACTTTTGCTCATTAATTAATTCAAAGTTCCAATTTTTAATTCAAAGTTCGTGTCTTTAAGTTAATCGAGTCGTATTAATTAAAAACACTTTTCACCTATTCCCCGTGAAGACGAACTTACTTACACTTACGTAATAAAGTAGCTAAGATCAGTTATTTAACTTGTTTCTGATCAAGTCTTAACAACCAGATCAAAATGTTCTCGTTACTGGGGAATTAGTGCGCTTAGTGTTGAATTGTTTTTATTTTTTTCTTATAAATTTATAAAAAAACTCAATAAGATTTTATTTTACTTTTTAATTTGTTTTCTTGTTTAGTATTACGCAAGTTATTTTTGTGTTTTCTTATTTGCAGGTAAACATTACATTAATACATACAAGAATTTTAGGAAGGATATCACCATTGCATTTTGATCCGGAAATCAAGAAGACGGTAAGAGAGAATCGTGTATTTCAAAAAACATCAACCTCAAGGACTTCTCAAATTCGTGATCAAACAAGATCGGAGGAAGGTACGTCATCAACAACAGCTCATCCGATTTTAAGTTGACTTTCAAAAATACAAGAAAGTAATCAATCAAGAGGGATGAATAACCCGAAAAACCAAGGAGGGCCACAACCCAACCAACCTTTAGGAGACATCCCATTACCCATGTTTCCTTCGCCTGATGATCCTTTATGTCAACCACAACCTGTGCAACCTCAACCTCAGGGACTGATGCCTGTGAATCAAGGGGTGCAACACCAACTTCCTCCCATAAACTTCCAACCAATGCCAAATGTTTGGATCTATAATCCAAGTTTTCATCCGATGCCAAATGTCTGGCTGAAGACATTAAACTTAACGCTAACGTAAGGCAACCCACGAACTTTGTGGGTGTGTTCACTACAAACCCTCACGAGACTATAATTCCTCCACTTGGGATTACTGAGGAGTTTAAAGGATTATTGTATATGCTAAATGGAACCGTGATTACTACGAAAATAAGTTAATAGTTATTACTTTGAATTTTGCTTTAATTTTAATTTCTTTTATTTTCTCGCTAATTGCCTTATTAGTAATTCTCCCAAGTCTTCCTGTTTAACTTCTATTTATTAGTTATCCTCAAGTGTGGGGATTGCTAGCACATAACTCAGGTATGTCTTATGTCCTTTATATGCTTCGAGATGAAGCACGGTTATGTGAGGGGTGGTGTATAAGTTAGTCTCAAATATTAAGTAAATAAGGAAAAACAAATTCATAACGATGTATAATACCTCAGGGCTGGGCGTATCATACACCGCCCCTTCAAAAGTTCCTGAAATTTTTGGCAAATACGCCCATCCAGACACCCACCAATACATCTACCGGCGTATGATACACTGGGGGGCGGCGTATCATACGCTAGCCATGCTGATAGCCCTATTTTGACATTTGGTGACCAAATTTTCAACCACACCTGTCACATCCCGGCGGAAGCGTGAAGCGATTTGGGTGTGACTTGTTTGTTTAGAACGCATTTGATTATAAGGAATCAAAATACAAACAGTATTAACACATAAAACACATAACTTGATTATATATATCATAAGTTAAGATTACATCATTACATATAAGGTCAAAATTTGATATAATCCTTATTATAACTTTTATTTAACTAAAGCATCTTCAAATGCGATGGAAATGAGGGTCCACCACAACACTGCCATCGTAGATGTTGACAGTTAGATTTACACAAACCCTTCCAACGACTTCACCCCAGCCGTCGTACACATCAAAAGAGAAATCGACATTGTTAGTCATTTTCACCTGAAAAAGCATACTCAAAATAGTCAACATAAAGTTGGTGAGATCATAGGTTTATTTCCTGACAAAATATTTTATTATTGCACCAATTACAACCAAACCTGCTCACACAAATAATTCATACTGTCATAAAAAAATTCATAAAATCAGATAATATAGCATCACAACACTCATTCTGTTGGTGCAGGAAATATTCAAGTAACATCACAACACTCATTCTGTTGGTGCAAAATATTCTCCTAAGTAGCGCTACCTATATTATCCAACGGTTCCTCATTCGAATTAATGGTTGTATCACAAATGACAGTATATCTCAAAAATAGTTTTGAAAATATTGAATCAACATAAACAGTATGCTTTTCCCCTCAAAACTTTACAAATATCAAAATGGGGCTATGAGTCTCACCTGTCTTCCAAAATGTAACCTATAAAAATAAATTTTATAAGTTAGATACAAAAATTTCTTTAAAATTTTCAGAACCTCAGATATAATCAGTTCTTAAAAATTCAGCTGTAATATAGTCAGATAATATTACCATAAAATTCCCAACTTTTATTTTATTATATATGAATTGTTATAATTATTACAAATTCTCCATAAATCACCAAAAATAGCTACTGTTATCCAATAATTCCAAAAAATTTACAGAATATTATTTCAATAGTTTATATTATCACATAAATTTCCTGATGTTTAATTCATAACAGATTTCCTTTTGTATATCTTACAATATTCGTAAAATTCATTAAAAAGTAACTATATAACTCAAAAAATTATGAAATTTACACCATCTCTTGAGTTTGATTTATAATGTCTTCATTGAATTTTTCACGATTTATGGTATTGATTAAGTATTTCTTTTGATTTTTCCTTTACAGATCACTTAAAAATTCATTTTTCAATCATAAAAAAGAAATAAATTAAAAAATAATTCCTGGAGCCTTTATATCTCAATAGAGTCATTCTGTGATTTTTCAGGAATTTTTCCGAATTTATTTGTATGTTTGAGTATTTTCTTTACTTTAAATAATTTGTATAAATTTTTTTATTTATTATATTTTTATTAAAATTCACAGAGTGATATTTCAGTATCGAAAGAAAATTGTTTTAATATTTATTCCCACAATCACTATTATTTAGTATTTTTACCTAATTTTCTTAATATTTCAAGATTTACTCTTATAAATCCCAAAATATCCTTTTGTCACAAGTTTTTCTGAATTTTTAATATTTCATTACTATGACTTGATGAGAATTTAGAATTTCAAGACATTTTAAGATTAGTTTTGGTGTATATGCTCCAAAACTAATTATATATGTGTTTATAACACATGTGTAACCTTTGATTTCAAGATATATTAAGGAGGTTTAAAAAAACCTTATGGATGATGTTGCTGCTTTGTTTATGAGAACCGAGCCTTTTGAGATCCAAGGGATAGTGGAAGCTGGTAGTTATAGTGATGGTCGAATATGGTGATGATGATGAACAATCAAGAAAAGTTGTGAAGGTGGTGGTGATGGTTACGGATGGTGATGGTGGTGATGGTTATGTTTTATGGAACTCGAGAGATAGAGGAAACAAAGGTGGTGGTGGTCGTGGTTGTTGATGGTTGTGGGGGGGGCCTAGAGATGAAGGGATGTGGTGATTGCGGTTGTTTTATGGTTGTGACTTATAAACCGAGATATGAAGGGAGATTGGAAGTGGTGTTTGTGTTTGAAATGTTAGAGTCCGAGAGTTTTTATGGAGCAATGGGTCGGTTGCCACTAATGGCACAATCATGATATCTACATGATAGCATGGATGAGTAAGCTTGTATAGGTCAATGAAGTGTCCAATTCTTGAAACACAAGGTGCAATCTAAGATGATTAAGGTGACGATCAAAGAGGATTACTTAGTGTTTAAGTGGCGGTTTGGGTGTTAATGACTTAATTAGTCATTTAACCGAGGGGTTAGATGTTGATTTGGATTGTTATGTTATCTTAATGATCTGGGTTTGATACTTAAGTTGATGTTTTTGAGTGTTTAAGGGTTTGCTTAGTCTTGCTTTGATGTTAAAGTACCCTTGATGTTTTATTGTATTGTAACATGGTTTACTTAATCTCGAAATGTCAAGATATTTATGATCAAACAATGCTTTAGTAACAAAAACTTATACGTATTATTACATGCACACGTAAGGTACATGCATGCAAAAATCTTTATTTATGCACACGTAAAAGTGTATTCATGCATACAAATCTTCATGCATGCAAGCATGCATACGTAAAATACATATATATATATGCATAACATACATACATATTTCACTCATTAACAATAATATATATAATTAATTAAACATATAAAGTGTTAGTCAAATATATTTTAATAATGTAGTCTATATAATATTAACTCGTCTAACCTGTATTTTTAGGGTTGTCACAACACAATACACATCTAACACCCTACCCATGAATTAAACACCACTTTCAACCATTTTTCCACAACTTCTTCATCTTTCATATCCAACCACTCTTCCCCTCACCAAGAACCCTAATCTTCTATCAAACATAATTCATTCAATTCTCAACCAAATCAAATGTTTTTTATATGCATTTCGGATAATTTTTTGAGAGAAACACGAATCTTGGGTTAGATTTTCAATTCTCACAATGGTTGTAAGAATTTATAAGTTTAACATCCGGGTAATTTGGGGATCCTTGTAATTCAAGACAAGTTTGTTACTTTCAAACTTTTAACATCTTCCAGGTATGTTTTCTATCACCAAACTCATATCACATGATCTAAGACTCATTATATGATGATTTATATATGATAAAATTGTATATGGATATGAATGTAAGCATATGATATATTTTTACATCGTTAGAAGTGATAGATGCATAATACATGAAGAAGGGTAGGTTTTGGGATGAAAAGTTAGGATCTTGATGATATTAGGATAACCTATGGCAAACATGAATTGAAAGTTCACATGAACATGATGTTTAAACATAAATCAATTATATAAGTCCATCTTTTAAAATAAGAGTATGTTTTCATGATAATGAATGTCATAGTTAATATGTCAAGTAGATATGACACCATGAGAACAAACTAAGGAACCAATGCACAAAGGTTGGCCCAACACTTGGAAATCTTGAAGTAATTATGATTTTGTGTGTTTTGTAGGAACTATGCATATCTTCAGGAGCAATTCAAAGGGTAAACAACCTGAATCATCGAGGTCTTCCAAGAAACATAAGAAGCAAATTCAGGGTAGTTGCAAGATGCAGACATAACACCAGTTAATCAAGGTAGGGGGCCAAGACCAAGCTTCACTCGTGCGAGGAAGCTGTCCGAGCACGACCGACGATGGAAAAAGGAGCTTTACATAGAGAAAATTGAAAAGGGGGTGAAGAACATAGACAACATCTTTATATGTGAACGGGCTGTAGTGTTAGAAGATTTTGAGGCCTTGGGGGTAGTGGGCAAGTTTAGAAAGTAGGATGGGAAGCAGCATTGACATTCCATGATGAAGGCGACAATGACAAGATTCCAAGCAAGGCTATTCTGGTATGGATGTCAACATTGGATAGGGAGGATGGTGACAACCCCCTCACACAACCGTATTAAGGGGGTAGCTAGGTAAAAAGGAAATGATCATGTCATTCGACACCATCCGTGAGGTTGTGAATTTTGATTCAAGACTAGCATATCAGTATGAATACCCTATTAAAGCAATCATTTGGAACAGCGGGTTTATCACCCAAGAAGAAATGGCCATATTGCATGACATGTTCTTGGACAGTACAAGGGGTCATTTTGTAGGGACTCAGATGCATATCATGCCTAAAATATTGAACTTGATAAGCATGTTTAACATAATACCAAAGCTAGGAGATAAGAACACCATTAGGCAAATGGATGTGCATATAATACATGCATTATTAACAGGAAGAAGGTTGTTGTCATTAAGGCACTTGATCTTTATAAATGTTTGGGACAGTAGGGAGAGTGTAGATAAGAAGATAATTCCATATTGCAGAATAATCATAACACTTATAAGAACATAAGAGGTGTTAGGAAAAAACACTCAATATATTATCAAGCCACACAAGTTCTTTATGGTTGACAAATTCAACAAATTATCTTGATACTACAAGAAGACCAACACCCAAGTTATGTTAAAGGATAAAGGAACCAAGAAAGTACTTATAGGAAGGAGGCCAAATGTTAAACTCCTACGCCTAGGTGAATAACTAGAGCCAATTGTTTTCAGGGGACGATACTGATGAAGAGGAAGATGAAGATTACGAGGAGGATGAAGGATTCACTGAAAAAAGGGATGGCTCAGAATACACACCCATTCTTATTTGAAGGCAGACTAAAGTACCATCAGTAGAAGAAAGGATGAGAAGGATACGGCCTAATGAGTATGGGCAATGGTCTGTAATTGCTCGATACCAATATGACATGACCAACTGGGAATTATTCTTTACAAAAGATAGACATGAAGAGGAAATGGCACTACAGCAGAAAGCAATGGAGAAACAGAATGTATATGCAAGAAACCAGGAATACTAACATAAGTTATTTCTCAACCAATGGTACAATGATTTAACTCAATAAAGACGTTACCATGATTTCTATGCAGGAAGAGAATACGTGCCATATCCAAGAGAAACAGACTGGAGCCAAACGAGTATCTATGACGGGTAAGCAATATACTTGTATCCAGCTTCACAACTATCTCAGTGGGTCCCTCTACAACCACAAAAGCCACCAGCAGAAGAACCACTAATCCATACAGCTTCCAACAGATACAAATTTTGATGAACGAATGGTTTGGCCACCACTACCACCACCGCAGGTTAATGATCCATATGATGACCCTAGCAGGAACCATCATGGTACTTACTGATCGAGTGTTGCACACTAATCAGGTCCATGTGCTCTATCCCTTCCAGCTATGAATAATAATGTTTGTGTAATTAAGACAACTTATTGGATAATTGTAATAAATGAATGGATGATGAATGGGGGAAGGGCATGATTTGGTAACTTTGAATGTTAATGGAGTTGATCTTCTAATTATGTTCTTTTGTTTCATGATATTAACCACCATACATTAAGGACAATGTGTCTCAAGTATGGGGATAAGGGTAAGAATTGAGAAAAACTGAACCTTTTTGAAAAACTAAAAATTTTTGAAAAAATAAATCTTCAAGTAAGCTAAATTATACATGAGACTCAAAGTTTTGCATACATGGTTAATTATCACTTGTTTTTGCATGTGTAGATTGTTAGGATCAGGTATTGAACGAAATACTAACTGATAAACGTGTATACCAAATCAAATAGTGCGAAATCCTATTTGATTGGCGATCCAATCAGTGAGAACGCATGTAGAATCAATTGTAGATTGAAACTAAATGTTAAGAATGAATGGTAATTAATCCAGTGTGATCTATGAACTTGGAATAGGTTCTTAGAGGTCTCTGGACGGCTAGGGTACGTATGTATTCGAAGTGCTTTGTTTTTCCACGATTTAAGTGGTATTTATAGGTTAGTGATTCTCATTCGTGCGACTAAACCATAAGTATGGTTCATTCGTGCGATTGAGCCATACGGATGATCCATTCGCACGACTGAGTGTTCAGTTGTCCGACTGAGTCAATCTCATGTTACAATCATACGACTGATCCAGTCTCCTGGTTCAGTCATGCGACTGAGTCATTCGCATGAAGTTGTTCATGCGTATGGTCCATTAGCATGGGCCATTCGTATAAGAAGTTCATATTCCTAAGTTTGAATATATTTCTTAAATATTACATTACCAAGATTAATTCAAACAATTACAAACCTATATAATCAATTCAATAGGTGTTAAACAACTCATTAATGAAATATTAAACATTATAAACACAACTAAACATTTGTATTTAATTAAGTACCCAACTATTACATATGTGTAAGACAATAAAGACATATTACATTATGCTCAGAACCTAGGTACATATGTATCTACAAACTCCGCTTTGGACCTAGATTCATCTATTGTCTTACATTCTTCATAACCTCTTCATATTTCTTGTACTTCTCTCTTGTGACTACTACGTGTATTTCAAATGCAAAGCAGAGTCTGATCACGTTTTGGATTTGGAGGGCTTGTACAGTATCTTGCGCGTCATAGAACAGTGGCCACTTGTATAGAGTGTAGACATCTTCAGCTGACAAGTTGGTAAGCCACATTAGGTCAAATACCTTGATAGTATCCATTTTGCCCTCTTTGTTCAGAACTATGACCGCCTCCCCAATTCTCCAATCATAGTACCACCACTTAAAGTGTGGAGTGAAGTCCTGTGGCATTTCCCTTAGAGGGATTCTTGACATTGTGCGCGGAGGACTCCACTTCAGCACTACTTTTGGCTTTCCAGTAGTGGTATCAACTTCAGACCGTCTGATATACCTTGTAGGTTGTTGAGGTTTGAAGTTAACCCACTTGGTGTGGTACTCTCTCTTTAGTGCAGCCTCAAACCAGCCTGACATTTTTCTCGAGTCAGCGTATAACAGCTTCAGTTTAGCTAGCTGGTTGAGCTCAAAACCAGGTAGAGACTTTAGATCATGTGGGAATCTAAAGTACTCAATACCCTTCTCTCTCTTTACCGCGTACATATCGAGATCATCAAAATGAGCCCACGCGATAATTTTGCCTGACACCTTATGATGTTTCTTCACTTTGTAGAGCTTGGTGTAAACATTTGGTTTAGGAGCAGTGCGTTGGGCTCTGATCTCCTCAAAACATGCAGCCCACTCTGCCTTTCTGATATCAACATCGATGTTGAGGCTCAGGCTTGTTCTTCAACCTTCTTGGACTCTTGCTCCATCTTATCCAACATCTCAAATGTATCACTGACCAGGGAATCACCCAGATTGGGGACCACATTTCCCTCTGTGTCAGCATACTCTGGATAGTGTGCTGCAGTGACGTCTTCGATCTCTATCTCATCAATATCGTTCAGCTTGTCGTCACTGTTAACTTCAAAAGTTAGAGCGTCCTTAACAATCTCATCGGGATTGAGCTTGAACATTTCTGCCAGCTGCTCATTAGTAAGATCATGAATTATTTCCCCTTCTTTAGGGGTATAACTCACTGATCTCCTGACAATCCCTTGCAGATCAAGAATCATGGTTATTTGAGTCTTGACCTGCTAAAGGGGAGCAGTGTCGTATTCGTCCTTCTGATAATTTGGATCTGTTTGATTTAGACATGTAACACATCAATCATTAGTTAATCATCAAAACAGAAACACATTAAACAAAATATAAACATTATATACATTAGTTTGATACAATATTCAGTTACACATGATTTTAAATAACATAAACAACTAGACATTACTCTTGTCTTGTATCATGTGCTCTTCTGCTGACGGGGCGGATGTGGAGGCACCTTGATCTTGAGCTTTCTTTGTCCCCCTTTCACTTGCAGATATGGCACCTGCAGCAGGTGTATCATCATCATCATCATCGACATCATCATCAGCATCATCACCAGCATCAGTATCATCCCCTTGATCATCACCATCATCATCATCATCATCACTATCATCATCAGCATCATCATCTCCATCTCCCTCTCTAATCTTTAGAGGCTCTTCCTTTGACCCTTTGAGCCTCAACATGATGGTCTTATTAGTAGCCTCCAACTCCTCTATTCTTTTGGCTATGTGTACATGTTGCTCCTGGAGTTGGGACATCTCTAAGCTCTATGCAGCAATCTGCTGTGACTGCTGCTCAATCAGCTGAGCCTGCTGAGATATCTGCTGAGATTGTGCAGTAGTAAGCTCAACTAGCTGACGAATCTGGGCAGTCTTGTCGTCATCGGTTGCGAACAGCCTCAGCACTATCCGGTTCAGTGCTGAGAGCTGTTCCTCTACCCCACTGGGAGGTAGAGGAGATCCAGATGGAAAGGAAGGGAAAGATGACAGTCCTGCTTGGTGGCTCGTGGTGGTGGTGGTGGTAGTAGTGAAGATTGGGGGTGGTATAGATGAAGGTTGTGGTGGATGAGTGAAGATTAGGGGTGGTATATATGAAGGTTGTTATGGATGAGTGAAGATTGGGGATAGTATAGATGAAGGTTGTGGTGGAGTGGGTGTAGTAATGGTGTTTAAGGTGGTAGAGGTGGTGGCTGGTGGTGTAGTAGAAGTGGTAGTGGTGGTGGAGGTAGAAATCAGCGTGAACCTCCGTCTCTTCGGCTTCATCTCATGGGGTTGAGCCATCCTCTTCTTCCGAGTCCCCCTTGACCCGGAGGCTCCCCCTTGGCTACTGGGCTGGTCTGGGGTGTATGATGGATCTGAATTAGCCTCTCCAGACCCGTCCTGGCATCCACCAACCACCCTCAAGCCCCTCTCAGTGGCTACGACACGGCTTCCTACCGTTCGTACCAGAGGCTCTTTGTCTGACTCCTCCTCCTCATCCAGCTGAAAGTCAGGGTGAATAGGAGCTGGGTCGGGTTCACCGAAACTGTCTCATCCCTGATCTGTATCATGATCATCACCGTTGAAGTCATCGGAGGGTAGAGCTATCTGCTCAACATCAGAATCACTCTCTTCGTGGCGCCACTTTCGCCTCCCCGGCGCCACATAATCAGCTTGGGCCAGATGCCCGAAGAGTCTCTTCACCGGGGGTTTGACCTACTTTCCCCGATAGACCCTCATACGACCCAGCATCGTATCATCCATGATCTCCAATGACACAGCATCGTGGCTCTCCTTGGGCAGTGTCGGCAGCTTCTCATCAAAGATCATCTGGAGAAACCTAGGGTACATGCAGAAACCCTCTTTCCCCTTAGCCTCCAGATTCTTTATCAAGTAAGAGAATATCATGCTCAAGAAGCTGAAAGGGTGCTTCAGTACTAGAGCCACGTAGGAATTTTGAATCTGGTCTGAAAGATCATCAAACCAACCCCTTCGTGAAGCCAAGCACTTAAGGATGACATGTGCTAAGTACTTGTACTGGGGACACAGGTTGCTCTTGTTGAGTACACCTGCGTTGATATCCCCAGCGTACTTCATCCTTAAGAAGCACCCTCTAACCGTCAGTGGGTGAAGTCTGGTAGGGTGGTCTGCATCGTCACCCAAACCAAGTACCCGCCAAAAAACCTCAGCTGTAATCTCTATGTCTATCCCAAAAATGGAACTCCTGATGTTGTATGGCTCGTATGAGCGGTCAACCGATGCCCCCTCCCAGAAGGCCTGCTGAATAGACCTATAGGGAGTGCATGGTGTGGAAATAGCCCTGTAGATCCTGGATCGCTTAAGAAAAGCGATGATCCCTGTAAACATGGCACCATTACGAGTCGTAGCATCTAAATGAGCACATATGTTGTGCTTAGGGTTGCTGGACCACCTGTCAGCCAACAATCTGTAACACAAGACACATAAATGTTAGATCACCACACAACAAAATTCAGTTCAAGTTAACCTGGTTGAACTCAGTCTGGTTCAATCATGCGATTGAACCATGCGACTGAGTTCAGTCGGATGACCTGTCATGCGATTGAATACTTCGGGTGATTGAATCATGCGATTGAGTTCAGTCGGATGACTGAGCCTACGATTGGTTCAGTCGGCCGAACTGAGCTCATTCGTATCAGTCATTCGGCTGATTGGCTCAATTGTCCAATTAAGTCGCGCGATTGTAGTTCATCTGGGGTTCAGTCGCATGACCCACTGTTCGATCAACTCAAGTTCAAATTTGGACCAAACTTTAGAATTAGACGTCGTGTTTTGGTTCATTAGACTCGCAATCACTTGACTAATAACCTAATAACTTTTATTTCCACATTTTACTTGGTTTAGTTAGATTATTAGTTATTAGTCTATTTCAATGTTCGGTTCTTGTGTGGGTCGAGTTTCTTGATTTTGAAGTCAAATCGGTGG
>BJCO01362967.1:0-11277 GCA_018326465.1 Flaveria floridana
TACCTTTTGACTCTACATTTGATTTTGTAGTTGTCTAATCTTATGTATCCAGCTGGCTTTCATAGTATGTCCGGCTGTAGGTTATAGTATATAGTGTCTCAAGTCCTGCAACTTAGAAGGTGTGCAAATGCTTATGCTTGAATACTTGTAACTTTGAACTTGAGAAGCAATATACAGCATCCTTGAAAACCAACTACTTGTGTTGTTATCTTGTTCTGTTTCTAAGTTTACTTGTGTTCTTTGCATCATCATAACCAGTTCCCTATTTCATCTGTTAAGTGTTCTTATACACTCTCCTCATTGTGTTATTGTGTTGTAAGTGCTACCCTTCACCGGTCCTGCAACTACTTATAAGACATTTACATTCGGAAGAAATTCTATTATATCTTTCAAAGCTTAAATATGCCTCTAAGTACTTATATGTTTTTGAAGGACAATTTTCTTCTAAAAGTAATTTACACTCGGAAGATCTATTCACTTGTGATTTTCTTAGTTTTGATTTATTCTAAAACGAAATATGTCTCGGAAGTAAAAATACTAAGTATTTTTCTTCCGAAGCAAAATTTTCACAAAACTCAGGAATATCTTCTGAAGTCAAATTGGCATTGGAAGTTTTTATAAAAACTTCTAAAGAAAAAATACATTCGAAAGATTTTCGACTTCCAAGAAACTACCTTTTTGGGCCCCTTTTTTAGAGGTGGGACAGACATTTGGATTTCAAAGTTTATCCTTTTGCATTAACTTTGTCTCAAATCCATTTCATATATATACACTCAACAGTTCCCCTACTTTCACTATCTCTTCATCTGCAAATTCTTTAACCTAAATTCACCCACAAAAACGCCCTTGTTCTTATATTCCTTCACAACAAAGCTACCTAAAAATGGCCAACCTTGATCGCAGAAACCCACCCGATTTTTCCATGCACCTACACAGGCAACACAACAGGTTGCTCTATTGAACTCTGAGAAAGATCCTGGTTTCTCAGAGGTTTGCCACTTCTTACTCTGTCAAACTACTTCACCTCCCTCACCATAGATCCTCCACTCTATGAGGATCAGCTTTTGGAGTTCTGGAGGACCTTCTAAGAGGTCACCATGGATGGGGAGAAGGCATTGTCTGCCATAGTGCAGAGGAAGGCAATCTTCATCACTCCAGCAACCATAAATACACGTCTAAGGCTGGATGATGTAGAAGGTGATTTGTCCTTCACCAAGTTTGCTGTCAACCACTCTTTTGGACAGATGGGTTATGAAGGCGACTTCTCTGTAAGAACCTTCAGGAAAGGGAAGGTCTCCTCCCATTAGAAGTAACTCCTCCATATTGTCATCCACAGTTTATCCAACAAGCATGAAGGATGAGACTAGATTCTTGGAGACCTTTCCTATATAGTCAGTGGGATGGTTTAAGGGGTCAAGTTTAGGTATTCATAATTTGCATACACTAATTTACTTGCAAACTTGGACTTCTTAGAATATTACATGTTCCTTAGATATGTCCAGCACATTTTTAACTGTGAACTGGGCTCACAGTTGAGGGGAACGGGTAATGTTATAAAATTGGGACAAATGAAGCCTGACATATTTAAGACTATAAGGAAGCCAACTGTTGGCTTCTCAGGAGTAGAAACAGCCCTTGTTCTAAAAATTTTAGAGCTCATTGCTCAAGGTGATAATCTAGCAGCACCAGCTAGTGTTAAACCCACACCTTCTACCTCTCAACCACCTATACAGCCACAAATAACCATCAGTTCCCAAAGAAAATCCAAACAAACCCCTACACAAGCTACTCAGGTTGTGCATGCCCCCATATCACCACCCATGCAGGAGGAAGTGGACACTATAGCTCCCACTTACCCTGAGTAGCAAACCACATCTCTTAAAGGATCATTGTTAAGGTTCCTCATGATCAGCCTGATGAGCTCACAACCCTCAAAGCCTTAAGCCTTTACTCAGAGTCTCAAAACTCTAGGGGACAGTTACCAGCCCTAGCATCTAGATCTAAACTAACCCATTCCCAGCCTAGAATTCTATGATGATGAAGACATGGGCTTTAGTGAGTACCATGAGTCTCTTTTCTCCACCCTTACTCAAGGAGAGATGAGTACTCCCGTTTCTCCCATTCTAGCCCACATCATCCACCTACTATTGAGGTGGATCTCCCTAAACCTGTTCAGGAGGTCCATATGGAAGAGGCTCTCACTTTAGCAAGTGAGTACATCATTAAGACCTCAACCATGACAACCCATCCCATTAACACTTCACCTAAAGCTGCCATGATACAGGGGAAATTCAGCAGCTAAGAATAAAGTGTTGATGATGAGGAAGAAGACTTAGGTCCTATTCTCTCATTCCCATAATTATTCTGATGAAGATAAGGGGAATATGAGACTAAAGGTGTAAAAGCTGACTCAAACCTGCACCTATTTAGTCTCCAAGGTTAGTCACTTGAAATCTTAGGTGACTACCCTTTAAAGAAGGGTCCATGATCAGCAACTTGAAATTTCTGATCTTAAGGAAAAACTAGCTGGGAGACCTTTAAGGAGGACTTAACCAGGAATATAAGAACCTGTGGATGTGATAGACTTAACCTCCAGCTCACCTATGCAAGAGGGTGATGCTACCAAAAAGCGGGATAAAGTCTAAGTAATCATAGAACCTGTGAGTTCTTCATAGAGTATGGACTTTGAGGATTCACCAACCTCACTTGCAATTGTCCATACTCAGCAACCTCCTCAAGTCCATATTGATGTGGACTCACTCATTCAAAGTTTGTTTGAGGAGGGTATTCCAAGAGCTATGTTTACCCTTTCCTATGATGCTGAGAATGAAATACTTGGGTGGAGGTATGATGCTGATAGAAGAGCTCTGATTTTGCATAGACTTCAGGGACAACGTGAAGGTCTTCAATTTTCCAACCCTAAAGTATTATGAGAGTCTTCCTCTAGTCCACTTGTCACTAAGCAATCCTAGTCAAAATAGGCAAGCTAAAAGACTAGTTGAGAGGATTCAAGATAAGATTGTTGAAGAGTTCTGGGAAAGAAGAAGACAAAGGCTAATAGGCAATATCATTGGTCAACTGGATGTTGAGGTGGACCCTAAGATTAGCCTAAAAGGGGAAACCTTGACTAAAGGCCTAGTGATAGACCCTTTGAACCTTGTTATGGGAACAACTTCAATATCATCAAACCTTAGTAAGGCACCAGCTGGTGAAGGTGCTTTATAACCTCTCTCTAGCCAGAACTTGACCGCTGAACCAAGCAATGAAGGCTAAAGCTCTCTCCACCCTGAATCACCAAGGCCTGTGAGTGACAAAGGGAAAAGAAAATTGACTCCCAAGAAGATTGAGGAGGAGGAGAAAGAGAGAGGAAGAGGAAGCTAAAGGGAGAGAGTTCAAGTGGGTCCCCAGGCTTCATAGAAGCTACAATAAGGGCTACCCCAGGGCCAAGCACTCAAGATGATAAGTTGAGGGCAGCCAGGTTAAACTACTTGAGGACCAGGAACTACAACATAGGTGAACTCATTTCTCTTCCTTTAAAAGAACATAATGAACTGGCAGACATATAACTGTTAAAGGAGAGAAAGGAGGCAGAGGATGCAGAATGGCTCATTAAGATCAAAGAAGAAAGAAGGCAAAAAGGGCTCTATAAGCATGTTCCTACCCTCTCCCCAGTTCAAGAAAGCCTTGAGATAGAGGCTGTGACAACTAAACAACGTTAGGCAGACAAGGAAGTAGACAGACAAAACATGATTAGCTACCTGAGTGCAACAGACCTCCATCAAGCATCTGCACTTCTTCCCCTATCATATGAGTATGTTGAATTCGAGTATCTTAAGCAGCTTAAGCAACAAGTTATAAAAGAACAAAAGGATGCTAAGTCAAAGATGAGGGAAGAACTACAAAGTCAAGAGCCATCATCTAAAAAAGCCAAAAGAAATCTGTTGATAGGCAGAAGATGATGAGATTCTTAAAGCTATATGGGTTCTCCGGAAGGAGGCTTAGTCCAATGTCTCTATCCACTATGGATGACCACATTAGTTGATCAAGCAGAAGATTAAAAGGGGAGAGCTTGTGGACTTGCATTCTCCATTAAGTCAAGCTCCTCCTGAAGTTGAGGTCAAGTTTGAATCACAAGAGACAACATAACCTGAACCTAGAGATAAATCACAGCCAGCTTAATCTTCTAATCCACAGTAGGGTCCTGATCCCTCTCCTTATGAACCTGTAAGGGAAGAGGACCTAACTGAGAAAGACAGAACAGAACAACCTGGTGCTGAAGGCTAGTCTTCTCAGTTAAAGACATCAAAGAGGAGGAAGAGGATGACCATGAAAAAGATTCTAAGAAGAAGAATAAGCTCAAGGCATCCACCTCTACACCTCAGGATAAGTCAGAGCATCCTAAGGAAGTGCAAGAAGAGGCTGCTCAACAAAGTCCAACTCAAGTAGAGCCTCTTACAGCTGGAAGACCCATCCTATCCTGGACCTTTGCTGCAAATCCAGACAGATGATATGTCATCAGAGATCAAGGAGGTCAAGATGTCTATTTCTAGCAAGACATGCTTGATCTTCCTCTGTATGATCTCTATGATATAAGAAGGTATTATGAGAGTCTGAGGGATCTGACCAATTAATGAAGAAACGAATGGTCTTGATCCTAATAAGGACTATCAATATCTGAATGACCTCCTCTATTTTGGTAGTATCAACTTAGGGGAAGTTTGTAAGGTTATACTTGAAAGGCTGATACAACCAAAACAACCAAAGAGCTTCCAACGTGCATGTATGATATGCAGAACATAAGTTACTTTGGAAGTTTTACACACTTCAGAGAAAATATTCTAAGTGTAAAATCTTCTGAAGCCAAAGACCAAATCTTTTGAAGCCAAAGATAAAGTCTTTCAAAGCTTCAAAGACAAAGTCTTCTGAAGCCAAAGAAGTGAAGACTGATTTCTTTCGAAGACAGAGAAGACATGCTTTCTCTAATCAACTTTTACATAAAGCTGACCAACTTTCTGCTGCAACTCTAAACAAACAAACAAACAAACAAACATACCCAATGTATCCCGTTGAAGAGCAGGGTCTGGGAGGGGTCTGTAACTTTATATTGATTTTGTTGCAACTCTAATGACTCACTAACTTGTATAAGTTGGTGAAAAGGTCCATGCTTTATCAAATGTAGATTATGGTTTGGGGTCTGTAACTTTCTACTGTGTACCTTTTGTCCTTTTTGTAATAAATTAGGATGTGAGTTATCGCATGTCATAGTCACTAGTTAAAAGGCAATCTGTCTTTTGACTTTATATTGATTTTGTTGTCTAGATTAGTGTCTCCAGCTGGCGTTCAAAAAGTATGGCCGGCTGTAGGATGCAGTATAAAGTATATCAGGTTCTTGTAATTATTTTTATGCTTGTAACACTTTTAATAGAACTTAAGAGCAATATACAACATTCTTGAAAACCATACTTATCATGTTCTTGTTCTTTGTTCTGTCTCGTTACTTGTGTTCTTAGTATCCTTCACATAAACCCGGTTCCCTATTTGATCTGTTAAGTGTTGTAACACTCTCCTTATTATGAGACTGATTGTATTGACCATCACTTAAACGGTCTAGCATACCCATATACTAACTTTAAAGGTGAAAGGTACTAACATTGAGTAATTTACGTAAATATTGATTTTTTAAATTTTGAAACAAATACTCATAACTTTTCTAAAACAGTCTATAAATAGAGTAAATCAGATTAACTAGACTACAATTAACAATTAGATATGGAGCAGATTAGTAAGACGTTGAAAGACCAACCATTGAAGGTTACTTTTACTTCTCATTTTTCAATATTAATAATGTAATTTTTCGTTTTAATATTTTTTTTGTTACCGATAACAGTTATAGAATTTTTTAGAATGATTTGATCAAAGCAAAAGTTGAGTGTTCTGGTGATTTGAATGAAACAAAAGTCGTTGTTTCAAAGGTTTGATTGTTAAATATTATGTTTATAATTCCATTTACGTAAACATGTGTTTAAATCTACATATACAAATTTTTTTGGTTTTATTTGTGTTCTGGTACAGGTTGATGTTGATACTAGTGTTGAGATAATTTCTTATGGTGCAATGTTCAGTCTATACAAATCTAATCTTCATTGTGAATTTGATGAAGAGGTAATACTTATGTATGTTTTTATGTGTGATTATAACCGTGCGTTGACACTAATTTTTTGTTAGGATCGAATGTGTGAAACTCAAGCAAGGAAACGCAAAAGAATTGCCGAATGAAAATGGGAGAAAGTTATTAATATAGATAGTTCGAATGAAGATGAGAAAGAACACAACATAGATGATATGACAGATTCAATCCAAAAACTTAAACTTCCGATTGAGATTCCTCAGGTGTCGATTCAGAAGCGGATCAAACCTCATTCAGTTTAATTTTCTTTATATCAATAATACTAATGTACTGTTTTCCTATGCATTTTCTATGGATTCACCGCCTTTTATATTTTAAATAAATTTGTTTTTCAAGATTGATTTGTATTAGTCATGTAGTCATATTTGATTTGGTTTCACTAATTGTGTAATGATACATAAACTTGATATTAACCACATATATTTTGTTTCACTTTTAAATACAAATGACTAAATAATATATCTAATTCAAATTCCATATTAAAACAGAAATTCTAATTTGAATAACTAATAGTGAATTAAATATTTACTAGAAAAAATGGATAACAAAAAAAACTGGATATTATTCATAATATAATTTGTTTCATTCTCGATAACTCAACTTGTCTAAAACCGAAATTCTAATTGGAATAACTAATCGTGAATTAAATATTTACAAAAAAAATGGATGACAAATTAAAATGAATATTATTCATAACATAATTTGTTTCATTCTCGATAACTCAACATGTTATTGTTTAATTCAATATCTTATTAAGAAAGAAAACTAAAAGATTTCAAATAACCTCTTGCGTAAATTGTCATACTTGCTTTATTTTATCTATGACTAAATCATATATATGATATATTATTTAGATATCTATGTGTATTTTTAAAATTCAGGTCCACATATGTTTGGTGTAATTTTAAATACAAATAAATAAATAATATATATAGTCCATTAAATAATATGTATGTCAATTTTTAAAAATCAGGTTTATAAAGCACAAATTAAGAATTCATCTTAAAATTGAAATTCAAATATTAATAACTACCCCCACCGAATTCTCATATTCATTAATATCTTGATTTTGTAAATTTCGAATCAAATACTCAAAACATTACGGTACACACACATAGCAGATAAACATTTTTTGTTGCACTTTTTTTTTTTGGATAAACATCCCCAATTCTAGTTTTATCACTACTAGTTTTATCACTATTACTATATAATACATAAATAATATCTACTATATAATACATAAATAATATCTAGACTGTTGTAAGACACGTCCGTTGGCTGCCAACTCCTTTACCCTCACCTTCAATCCCACCGGTCGTTACTCCTACTTGAGGCACCGGTGGGGAGACCTCCGGCCTTTTCCCTGTCCCGGATTCAATTGCATTCATTACTCGGTCTTTAATTCAAGAAACAATGAGGCTTTCTCGATACCCACATCTATATGTACACCGATCGATATGGAGTTCAAGGTATGTATACACAGGCAATGCACATACCTTTCTTAGTCGTAGGTCGCCGATCAAGGTATGAAAATTATCACCGTTTCATTTTTCTTACAATCTTGCTTCATCGGCTTATAAGATTTTGATGTTTGACAGTTCATTGATGTTTTCAACTTTAGTTTTGTGAATGGATTCGTGGGCTATGTCTGTTTTTCTGTAACTTATCAAAAACGAACATGATTCAGCCCATCAGACTTGCCATTGTCGAATTAGGTATGCATTTTACCTTCCCAACACTCAAAAAATTACCAATCAACTAAAAATGCTTTTGATTGTAATGATTTTGAATAAAACCCTTAACATTAGATCAAATCAATCTGCATTATTGCGCGCATCTGATGAGATAATAATTATTAATAAATAGCCAACATCTGAAACTTTAACTGCTTTAAGTTTTGGATTTTCAGTGTATATACTTACATAAGAAGAACATGATGCAGGGCTGGGTTCTATTGGGTGGGATTGTATCATATAATTATTATTATTAAGTAGAGGGTGAACGCATTTGTTTGGGTGATAAAAGAGATGTTTTTGATGTTATATCTTCACATTATAGTAATTTTTTAAATTCTGCATATAACTATTTAGTTTCACATGGATATATCAGTTTTGGGGTTGTATATATTATTAAAGACAGTTCATTCATCATCATCAGAATTCATTCACAGGATTCATTCATGATTCATCAGATTATGCTTTACCCATTCTGATTAGCATAACCTATGTACAAAAGTCTAAATGTATGTAATTCCAAATAATCATATGCCCTATCATGACAATTAAGTACTATATGCATACCCTAATTGAAGATATCGATCATATTTAGTTGTAGTGCTACATGTCATTACTAAGCATAAGGTCATATAGAGCATCAAAATTTTGTTCACACTAATATAAAAGAGCGATTGTTTGAATTTCTGATACGGCCCAGCAGACCCGACCCGATATTGATCCCGGGCCCGACCCAGCGAAAGACTCGGTCAACAAAGCCATCGATTAAAGGGGTGGACCTTTTTGTTATTTGATTTCCCATGTTTACGTCTTGCATGCATGTAGCTTAGTGGTGCCCCCACTAAGTGCAGTTTCCATTTCCTTTGCATTAGATTAGGACCCATGTTTACTTAATTGTTCCTTTAAATTGTAATTGTGGCATGAAAATAAACAGAAGAAAATTGCAGCAAGCTTTAGTTTGTCACTTTAGTTCTTGGAGCTTGACCCCCTCTAAGGGTTACCCTATCAATTTCATTAATACTAATAGCGCATGACAATTATCAACTCACGTACACGGACATATGAGTTAATCACGAAGACAATCAAAGACATATCCAAATATTTTACTTAATGTTTCTTTTTTGAATTTAGGTTCTGATCATGGTTCACTGATGTTAGTGGATTACATTCTTCTTCGCGCAACTTGATAGGCAATTTACGCAATTGAAAGCCAATCAAGGTATGAACACCATCACCATTTTGTTTTTCTTACAATCTTGCTTTGTTGGTTTAGAAGATTTTGAAGTTTCACATTTTGATTGTTTTTTCAAATTTTGCTTTGTGAATGAATTTGTGGATTATGCTTGTTTTATGTAGTTTATTGCTTTGTTATATCATTTAATTGTTTGTGATATTTTAATTGCATTATGTTAAATTTTCAAGGTGTGTCTTTGTTCAAAAGTGATGAATAAAACAAACCCATCGTATTTTATATCAAAGGTTGCATCTATCTTGGGACCATTGATAAGATTTGTGGAGTTTCTTTTGGAATGAGTGTTATTATAAGTTTGTAAAAACTAAATAGAAAAAGATGACATGTTTAGTGGGTGAACATAAACTAAAAAGGAATATTTTAAGTAGACTTGGGTATTGTCGTAGGTCTGTACAAACTAAGCATGAATAATTTGTGCTTTATTAACTGCTTTTATGTGCACATGAACCCTAAAGTATTCCATCCAAATCAAATCAACGGCTTTATTCTCTAAGGGTTAATGTGTAGGTTTAGTAATGCTTTCTTTAGATGTGTGTTTTTTGTAATCTCACTCACATCTGTTGCAATCTTAAACGAGGGCTAACTCAAATTTCATATATTCGTTAAAGGTTGCAACAAGTATATCATGGAATAGTAAGTTGATAATCCAATTATTTGAATCAGATAGTTAAATCACTTTGTCAAAACACTAAATCAAGTTATGATAATGAGTAATACACATCCAAAATTCAATACACTTATATTTTGTGTGTGTTTTATTGTACAATTAATAGTATTTTGATAAACATTTTTTCTATTCAAATAAGTTATAGTTGTCATAAGAAAAAACTAATAGTAATGGTGTTTGGCACTTGATATAGTGAAGATCAAATATGTCTAACTAAATTATATGTAAACTTTTGTTCTACTAAAACATTAAATTATTTTTTCTAGGACAATAAAGGAAATAATAACTTACAATATCATTAGTCGTCTCTTAAGATTGATTTTTGCTTATTTGTTTTAAAAACAGAGGTACCTTATCAATTGACCAGTATTAATCTTTAGCTAAACCTGAGTTAATTTTCTTTTTTGCTCTTATATTATGGCTAATATTGAAGATGAGAATCTTGTGTTTTTGACAACATGCTTCTATTGTTTTTATTTTATCTTTTGTCATGTGGATTGCAGTTCACAAATGATATGAAGATGTGCAGGGAGTAGGCCTTAATTATGTAATAGGAGTGCCACATAATGAGGGGCTCGCATGGATAAGGTATATGTGAGTTTTTTACATGTGATAGATTGGGTTGACCAAAATTGTCTTAAAGTTTTTAAATGTGCTAGATTGGGTTGATCAAAATTGTCTTAAAGTTTTTTTTATATTTTATTTATATTCAAATGGTCAACCCTATATACCTAGATCATGTCAATATTGTTATGAGTTAGAAGTAAAAGGAGTAATTAAACATCTTAGTTTATATTTTACTTGTTAAGGGCTGATGTTTTTTGTTATTTGGTCATAAATAAACAGTAGGCCTATCCTTGACCACAATGTCGAGTGAAGCAGTCAACAAGGGTTTAAGCTCATGGATCAGATTTAATTTTATTTTTATTGATTGAGGCTATTGTTCACTTGAAATAATTTGTTTAATTTTGTTTCCAACTCATGGTGGTGTTTCATGTAAAACTGATCTTATTTAGGTTTATGAGTTGTTAGGTGCTTTAAATTTTGAATTAGATGTTTCATAAGAACTTGTTATCTTATTCGGGTTTTGAGAGATTATCTTTACTACTTTATAAAGCATAACATCAAGGTAAAAATGTAATTTCATACTTTTTGTAAGACGCGCTCTTTGGTCTCCTCCATTACCCTTCGTCATTGTTGAAGCTGTTGGATTATGTACAGGCTCAGTTACGTCACGTTGCCAACCGAGCTATTACCCCTAAGAGTTACACCTTGGGCTACGAATATGAAGTCCACTTATTTTATTTAACTGATGTTTACGGACTATATCGGGTTTAAATGATTTATAAAAGTTATAAATTATTTATAAACGTTTAAGCGTTAAACGTTATTATTCTGGATCTCCGTTATTGCGTGGGTTAATATTGATCTAACCGGG
>BJCO01362968.1:0-11888 GCA_018326465.1 Flaveria floridana
AAAATGCAGTAGGCACAATCTTTATTTGACTGATTACTCAAAAATGAGAAGAAAGGAATACATCTTTAGAATAATACTAGCTCCATATATAAGAGAACAAAACTCTTAAGAAATAAGGAAAACATAATCATGCAGTAAATAGAAAATAAGGACTCAAAAATAACTTATTTGACTTCCCTTTTATTTTGACCCATAATTATTGTGATTGATTCTCAATCACCGGAATTAATTAACAGGCATGAATCTAACTAATACCGGAAATCTGGTGTTATTCAATGACCAGAACTCGGCAGTTTGGCAATCTTTTGATCACCCAACACACTGTTGGTTACCCGGCCAAAGACTGTTTGAAGGTCAAAAACTGAAATCTAGTGTGTTTCTTTAACCAATTCGTCAAAAGGTATGTTTTCTCTACAAGTGACCGATGATGGTTTGTTTGCTTATGTTGAAACAAACCCACCTCAAGCCTACTATAGATGGTGGGATCCTAGTCGCAAAACCTATGAAGGTAGAAGACATATGACGTACTTGAATGGGAGTTTGTCATACTCTAGAGATTCTTCCGAGGAAGGTAGTCCTGATGGTGTGATTGACATACCTCAAGCATCATCAGCTCAGTATTTAAAACTCACGCCAGACTTTTCCATTTGCTCGAGTGATCAACAATGTAGTTGCCCTGGAACAAAGTACTTTAGAACAGTGAACGATCCTCAACTCAACCTGGGTTGCTCTGAAATTACTCCCCTCACATGTAATTCTACACAGGATCAAGATTTTATCACACTCGAGAATGTCACGTACTCCACCTTTACTGCCGATGATGAGAATCCATTAATTGTGCATGATAATACTAATGCTAAATTGTTATATGTGTATTCTAGAAGGGGTAAGAAAGGTAAAATAGAAAGTGGCTAGGGACTTAGAAAGGTAAAATAGAAAGTGGCTAGGGACTCTTTTGAGAAATTAGTTGGTATATGTAAAAGAGATAAGAAAGGTGTGTGGGTATCGAATATTGTGAGTTTGTTAGAGTCTCCTTTTTGGAGAGAGGGTTTACCCTGGATCTTGTTCATTCTGTGTTTTGATCATTCAATCAATTACATCATCATATTTTGGTTTAAGTTTTGATTGAGTCATTCTATTTGAGTTCTTACGGAATTGGATTGTTATCATTGGTCCGACCTGCACGTTGACCTGCCGCTCCGTTTCTGTTTCCGATCGTTGTTCCGATTGTTCCTTTCGCCGCTTTTTCTATGGAAACTCGCACCATTTCTCGGTTAGATGCTCAGGACACTCAGATTAAACAACTACAATCTGATGTTTCTGAGATTAAGAATACTTTGCAATCGTTGGAAATTGATAGAGGTGAATCTGGGGAATTCCGCAAAGTAGTATTAGAGTGGATGAAACAGCAGAAGAAATCAACCATGGATTCCGGGGTTTATGGCCTCAGCGGCGGCGACGAATCCTCGGGTACTCGACCGACGGTCGTTCGTCCGGTGAGAGTTGCCGGCGACGATTCTTCTGGTGGTCTTCCATGGGCTGTGAAGAAGGTGAAGTTACCGGAATTCAGCGGATTCGACCCTGTAGATTCAAAAGGCTTCGTTGTACTTCGAGTTGAATGCGACTCCGGCGGATGTTCGGTTGCGATTAGCTCAATTGAGCATGGTGGGAGTGGCGCAACACTGGTTCACCATTCTTACGCAGGTTAATGAATCCCTTTCATGGGAGGATTTTCAGGGTGAGCTGTTGCGGAGGTTTAGCGGGTTACCTATTCACAATCCATATGAGCAACTCGCAACAATTCAACAGGGTGAGTCCATTTACGATTACATTGACGATTTTGAATATCTTCTGTCGTTGGTTCCTCGACTTCCAGATTCTCAATCGTTGGGTTATTTTGTGGCTGGTTTACGTTGCGATGTCAAAAAATGGGTCCGTTTGCACCGCCCGAAATCGTTGTTGGACGCGATGTACCTATCTAAGGATGTCGCCGAGATGCTCCGACCATCGGGAGGTTCAGACATCGCTTCTCGTTTTCGCTATCTTCAACGTTTTGGATCCTCGGGTTTTTCTCCAGTTGATGGGTTTTCTACTTTGGGCCGTTCTGAGCCCAAATCTTTCGGCCCATCAAAGAATATGGATAAGGGGTTATTGGGTCGTGGAGATTTAACTCGCTCTCTGTCGTCGGGAAGGTTGGGGATACCTTCTTCCGATCAGTCATCACAATTTCCTCGTGACCGTGGGATGCGTTCGTTATCTCGCACGGAATGGGAGGAGCGCCGGAAAAAGGGGCTGTGTTTCAGGTGCGGACAACAGTATGGCCCCGCCCATAAATGTCCGGAGGGTAAATTGCGGGTGTTGTTGTTAGGCGAGGATGAGTATGACCCATCGAGTGGGGAATTTTGTTCTCTTGGTCCGAATTCACCAACTGAGGAGGACGCTCCATCGGATTCGGTTGGAGGGACGTGTATGTCCTTGGATGTGGGGGATGTATTTGCAGCTTTGGGAGGGGCTAATACTCTCAAATTCGAGGGTGCACTGCAGGGTATTTCTATTTGTATCCTTATTGATAGTAGAGCCTCCCATAATTTTGTTTCTCGTCGGTTAGTCTCCTTGGACTTAAGATTGCTTCAATTCCGGGCATTAATATTAAATTGGGAGATGGTCATGTCTTGTTGGTTCAAGAACAATGTGTGGATTTACCTATTACCGTTGGTGCTTGCACTTTTCTAGTCACTGCTCTTGTCATGGATACGGGTGGATTGGATTTTATCCTTGGCATGTCTTGGTTACAATCATTGGGAGAGGTCACTCATGATTGGCATAATGCTTGGATGAAGTTTGTGCATCATGGGCAGCCGGTTCAATTGCATGGTTTAGGGCTGCACCAAACTTCCCCGCCTGCATTGCATCAATGGTTACAACCCACTGCAGCAACTGTGTTCACTGCTTTTGAATCCTCGAACACGATTGTGACTTCGTCTCCTCTGTTGACTGAATTACAAGAAAGCGATCTTAGTGCATTGTTTACTCAATATGCAGCAGTCTTTCAGCCTCTTAAGGCTTTGCCTCCGGCTCGTGCAGATGATCACCGCATTACCTTAACTTCTGCTACCCCCATTTGTGTGCGGCCTTACCGCTATCCCCATGCTCAAAAGGCGGAAATTGAGCGACAAGTGCAGGAGTTGCTATCAATAGGGCTGATCCGACCTAGTAAAAGCCCTTTTTCGAGTCCGGTGATCTTGGTTAAGAAAAAAGACTCCACTTGGCGTATGTGTGTTGATTATAGGGCTCTCAATCAAGCAACAATTCCGGATAAATTTCCTATTCATGTAGTTGATGAGTTGCTAGATGAATTACACAGAGCTCATTATTTTTCTAAGTTGGATTTGAAGTCGGGTTACAATCAGATCCGGATGCAGCCTACGAGCATCGAGAAGACGGCTTTTCGCACCCATGATGGGCATTACGAGTATTTGGTAATGCCCTTCGGGCTCATGAATGTGCCGACCACTTTTCAGGCGACAATGAACGATATTTTTTGCCCCTTGTTACGCCATCAGGTAGTTATCTCCTTCGATGACATTTTAGTTTACAGCCCTTCGTGGGAATCGCATGTTCGAGATGTGGAGTTAGTCTTAAGTGTCTTACACGACAATTCTTTTTTCGTCAATCCTCAAAAATGTTTTTTTGGGCGACGTTCTATAGAGTATTTGGGACATATTATTGATGGCAGTGGAGTATCTATGGATCCTCAAAAGGTCACAGCAGTCATGGAGTGGCCACTTCCTACATCCATCAAAGGGTTACGGGGTTTTTTGGGACTTACGGGTTACTATCGGAAGTTTGTGAAGAACTATGGGAGTATTGCCCGACCCCTTACTGATCTCACCAAGAAGGATTCTTTTGTATGGAACTCGAGTGCCCAACAAGCTTTTGTTGATTTGAAGCAAGCTTTAACAACCGCTCCCGTTTTGGCATTGCCGGATTTTCAATCCCCATTTGAAATCGAATGTGATGCTTCGGGACGTGGCATCGGTGCCGTTTTGATGCAACATAAACGTCCGATTGCTTATTTTAGTAAGGCGTTGAGTGATCGTAGTTTGTCTAAATCGGCATATGAGCGGGAGATTATGGCGTTAGTCTTGGCTGTCCAACATTGGAGATCTTATTTATTGGGAACTCATTTCACTGTGTTTACAGATCAGAAAAGTCTTAAATTTTTACTTCAACAAAGAATCACTACTCCTGATCAACAGAACTAGGTTGCTAAGTTGTTGGGTTATAACTTTGATATCTTTTACAAACCTGGTCGTGAGAACAGAGCCGCGGATGCTTTGTCCCGCAGGGCGGATGTCGGGGAATTTGCCCAGCTTAAGTCTTCCCCAATTTGGGCTCAAGGGGCTGACTTAATCAATGAAGCACGACTGGATCTGGGTTTGCAGCGGTTGCATCAACAGTGCTTGACGACACCGGACAAATGTCCGGGGTATACGGTTGTTAATGGTGTTTTGTATTATCGCAATCGGTTGGTGATTCCTTCCACTTCTCGCTATATTCCTATGTTGTTACATGAGTTTCACACTACGGCTACGGGGGGTCATTCGGGGTTTTACCGCACTTATCGGCGCCTTGCTGTCAATTTATATTGGGCAGGTATGACCAAGACCGTGAAGGACTTTATACGGAATTGTGACGTGTGTCAACGGTGTAAAGCAAGCACGGTTGCCCCTGCTGGTCTCTTACAACCACTTGATATTCCAGCCGCTATTTGGGAAGATTTGTCTTTGGACTTTATCACGGGCCTTCCCATGTCATTGGGATATAATGTAATCTTGGTGGTTGTCGATCGTTTATCCAAATATGCTCATTTTCTTCTGCTTAAACACCCGTATTCAGCAATATCAGTAGCCGAAGTCTTTGTGCGGGAAGTCATCCGACATCATGGTATGCCTAAGTCCATTGTGAGCGATCGAGATCCTCTGTTTTTAAGTAAATTTTGGCCGGAGATTTTCAGATCTATGGGTACTAAGTTGCATATGAGCTCGGCCTATCATCCGGAATCGGACGGGCAAACGGAAGTGATCAACCGTTGTCTGGAAGCATATCTACGTTGCTTTGCTGTGGATCAACCGAAGCGGTGGGCATCCTGGGTTCCGTGGGCTGAATTTTGGTACAACTCCACGTTTCACGTGTCCACGGGTACTACTCCGTTTGAGGTGGTGTATGGAAGGCGACCACCGTCGATCATACATTTTTTGGCTGATGAGATTCGGGCTGAAATTGTGGATCAAAACCTCCAGGATAGGGATGAGGCTTTAAGACAATTAAAAGTCCATCTCAACAATGCGCAAAGCTCTATGAAAAGTCATGCTGATAAAAAAAGAAGAGAGATGCATTTCGCGGTTGGTGATTGGGTTTACGTGAAACTCAAACCATATCGTCAGATGTCCGTTCATAAACGTATCCATCAGAAGCTAGCAGCCCGTTTTTTTGGACCTTTTCGCATTGAAGAACATATTGGACCGGTTGCGTACAAGTTGCAATTACCAGCTACGTCCAGAATCCATCCAGTTTTTCATGTGTCTCTCTTAAAGAAGTCGGTTTCGGGAGTTGTTGATTCCTCTTTACCTCCAGAATTGCTTCTCACTGAAAAAGATTCTCTCGTTCCAATTGCAATATTGGATAAAAGGGTTACTAAGCAATCCGGGCTTACTGGCGAAGAATGGTTGGTTCAATGGCATGGGTTTTCGGATGAGGATGCTACATGGGAAGATGCTTCTTGGATCAAGGGTCAATTTCCAAACTTAAGTCTTGAGGACAAGACTTCTTTCGCAGGGGGAAGTAATGATGAGAATCCATCAATTGTGCATGATAATACTAATGCTAAATTGTTATATGTGTATTCTAGAAGGGGTAAGAAAGGTAAAATAGAAAGTGGCTAGGGACTCTTTTGAGAAATTAGTTAGTATATGTAAGAGAAATAAGAGAGGTGTGCGGGTATCGAATATTGTGAGTTTGTTAGAGGCTCCTTTTTGGAGAGAGGGTTTACCCTGGATCTTGTTCATTCTGTGTTTTGATCATTCAATCAATTACATCATCATATTTTGGTTTAAGTTTTGATTGAGTCATTCTATTTGAGTTCTTGCGGAATTGGATTGTTATCAGCCGACAAGGACGAGGTGAATATGGAGACTTGCAAACAAGCATGTCTAAACACTTGTTCATGCAACACAGCTTTTTTTCAGTATTATTTAAATTCAGCAGGAGAATGTTTTTTTACTTTCAGAGATATTAACAATGCAGAACTATGACTTGGATTCTACTGTATCTTTAGCTTTCATAAAAGTCCAGAATGTTGCATTACCTCCTTTGTCTAATCAAGTTGCAACAGTTGTAGGCTCTACAAATCATTTGACTCATAAAGTTGCAACAGTTGTAGGCTCTATAACTGGAAGCTTTGTGCTTCTGTTTGTTGTGGCCATAGGGTGTATTACGTACGTAGTCCACAAGCGAAGAAGGGATGCTAAAATAGAGGAAAAGTATTTAGATCAAGTTCCAGGAATGCCAACTCGATCTTCTTATGAATAGTTGAAGACTGCCACAGAAAACTTTAGTAAAGAGCTTGGTGAAGGAGGATTTGAATCGGTTTTCGAAGGAAGCCTCAAAGATGGGCTAAAGATTGCAGTAAAACGCCTTGAAGGTCTTTCACACGTTAAGAAATCATTCCTAGCTGAGGTTCAATCCATTGGCAGCATTCACCATGTGAATCTGGTTAGACTTGGAGGATTTTGCATATGGAAATCACAACGATTTCTTGTCTATGATTTCATGAGTAACAGGTCACTGGATAGATGGATCTACCATGGAAAACGAGAACACGCACTTGAATGGAAATGCAGAAAGAAAATCATTCTTGATATAGCCAAAGGTTTAGCACATCTACATGAAGAATGTAGGCAAAAAATCATCCGCCTAGTTCAAAACATACTCCTAGACGACGAATTCAATGCCAAAGTATCTGATTTCGGGTTGTCTAAACTCATGGATAGAAATCAATCCCAAGTGATGACTACAATGAGAGGAATCCCTAGGTATCTGGCTCCTGAATGGTTAAGCTCGATTATCACTGAGAAGGTGGATGTGTACAGCTTTGGAATCGTTCTCTTAGAGATCTTGTGTGGTAGAAAGAATTTTGATAGATCTCAGCCAGAAGAAAGCTGGTGCTTGCTCTCTGTCTTTCAAAATTGCTGGGAGCAAGGAACATTATTACTTATTAGATATTGTTGACACAGTGAGATATGCAAACAAATGGTACTGAGGTTGTGGAGATGATGAAGCTGGCTTCATGGTGTTTACAGATAGATTATACGCGAAGGCCTTCTATGTCATCAGTGGTTAAGGTGTTGAGTAGTTTTAAAAATTTAACATCATTAGTTCCTAATATTTTATCTGCGCCAAGGTAAGTCAGTAGTTTTAAAGGTTCTTGTGGGTCATTTCTATGAGCCCTTTCTCTGCTTCTGTATTTTGTTTCAAGACTAATTGGCTTGATTGACTTTATTAAAACTAGTACAAGAAGTAATCTCCTTTTTTCCCGTACGCATGGCACCAGCCATCAGCAAATAAAACTTGGTGCATTGCACACAACATACATTTTCAATGACTAAATAATAATAATTTAACAAAAAGAATCATACATATGCGGCTTGTGCCACATAAAATGACTTCAATTCCAAGTATTCTACTTTCTACAGCATACCTTAAACAGGTGGTGGTTCTTTCACGCAATCAAAAGTGTTTGGAAGAAGCCTCATATTGGCTGGCTTTAACCCCTTTCTCAACCACCACTTCAGAAAAGCTACTTCGAACTTCCGCACCTGTAAATATTCAATTAAAAGATATTATATATATATTTCTTTTTCATCTAGAGATCAAACAATCATAAGCAGGGTGACAATAGGTAAAACCAGATCATTTGTTGCTAAAAGTAGGACAATTTTTCACTTGCATCTTTACAACTATCTATGTTTGCATATAACGTAACTAAAAGTACTAATAATTTAAGGGTACATAACATCAAGATTTTCAAGGTAACATGAGACCGAGCTGATCCAAGAATTGGAGACTACTAGTCTTAGGAGCAACGAGAATACGAGATTAAAAAAAACCAAAAAAAGTGGTTGAAAAGGGGCCCAAGTTAAAATGGGCATAAGGGGCTGTAAAATGTGTACAAAAACGGCGTAATGGGCCCAACATTATCACAAATGATCATAGACGGTTTGCCCACCTTTCAGATCCAATTGCTCTCATCTGGAGCCCGATTTTCATTTTGATTCCAAATGATTCTAACTTTCGGAGAGTAGTCATAATTTATGATTCCAATATGCGTTGTTACGGCCAACAAATACACCATAAAGACCGTCTAAATAGACAATCCGAGTATGTACCACAGGTTTCAAGCGCTTGTATATAAGAAAATATGAATTATTAGATTTAGTTACGAGACAATAGCTTAAGTAATATGTAGTAGTTATTTTTATTATATGCATATTCATTACTTAGTATTAGTAGTTTGCATCATATAAATATATTTATATTTTTTATTTATGTCCTAGTTCGGTTTAACAGAAACCACATAGCGAAAGCATCTTCAGCAGTCATATAGCATATGATGCATAGTATACAAGTAATTAACAAAATTGTGTTTCTTGTATGGAGCTTTCTAAAGGTATTCATCTATTAAAATTTATTGAAGATATGTAGAATACCTGCTTAACAATGAAGGTCTCCTCTGCAAGACTCAGTGGGGAAGTTAATATAGTAAGAAACCCATTTCTGTTTCCATAGACGATGTCGGTGAAAGGACGATCACCTACCTGAAAAGGACATTTTTTTTGTAGGATAGTTTATTCAATTTTAATAAACACCATGTTATATTTTAGGAAATTAATACTTGGTACCATTATGAGTTTTGATGAATCACATCCAAAATATCTTTCAATTTCTTCAGCTGAACCAGCTGGTTTCTTCATCTCTGGCATGAACATTCAAAGAAACACATAGGATGAATTCATCATCACTTTATAGATATCAAAGATTCATAGAGCATGCATTTCTCAATTCTCACTTGTAAACATGTAAATTCAGTTCAAATGGATGATTCATCTCTCATGTAAACACCCAAAAAACACAAAGGATGAATTCATCATCACTTTAGAGATATCAAATATTCATAAAGCACACACTTCTCACTTGTAAACATGTAAATATGATTCAAATGAATAATTCATCTCTCATATGAAGGATGAACACACAAAAGTACACAAAGGACGAATTCATCATCAATTACGAGAAATCAAAGATTCACAGAGCACACCTTTCTCACTTGTAAACATGTAAATTTTCTCAAACGAAGGACTCATCTCTCATATAAAGTATGGACATTCAAACACTTTAGATATCAAAGATTCATAGAGCACGCATGTCTCACTTGCAAAACATGTAAACTCAATTCAAAGGAACGATAAAACGAATTAATTTAGTGACTTACTATGTCTAATCACTCGAATTCCAATGGCAAACTCAAGTGCCCTAGCTTTCCTGCCATCAGGATCATACTCCTGAAGCCCTAATCCCAATTAAAACCACCAAATGCATCAAAAACAACACAAAATCAACACAAACTAATCATCCATCCGTTCGAAATTAGATTACCAGCAGAGTTGCTGAAAACAGCAATGTTATTCCCAAAAACAGATTTGCAAGACTCCACAGAAGCAGTAAGTGGCCCCCATAAAGCCAAAGAGTAAGGAACAGTAAGTGTATTGTCCTTATCAAACACAACACCTTCAAACCCATTTCTCTTCAATGCAGCCCAATCAATATACCTTACATCAGGCACCGATACATGAGGTATCACCCAATGCTTGTTTCTGGTGATCACCGAAACAGTAAAAAGGATACCTTCCATGTTAAACCTCTGCCCTACTGCTGCTTTGAAGTCTGCCCACCACATGTTTGTGAAAATGCCGCTACTAGATTCGCCACTATCTCTGTCTAAATCTTCATTGATTTCAAATTCCCTTGGTGGGTCATTCAGATTTACTGAAGTTGAATTGTATAATTGATTGAATAACGCAATATCACGATGTTCATCGGCATCGATGTCAAAATCTTGATTTTGATGATTTTCTTTGTTGTGTTGGTGTTCGTCTATGGTCGGAAGGGAGTAAGAGATTCCGGTGGAGGAATGGGATGAACGAATTCTCCTGTTGGACGAACGATGACGATGATGATGATTATGTGATGAATGAAGAAGCTTGATTGGGTTAGTGAGGAAACAACAGTGATGTTGGGGAGCAAAGGTGTAGAGCATTTTATGAGGCTATTATAATAATTGCATGTGAGGAACCCATTTTTCTAATCTAAACCCCAAATGTTTGAAGGATCCTTGTGATTTTGTTTACAACTGAGACCAACTTGTGGCCACTAGTTGCCGATTGTGATGTGGGTCTAGCATGTATTTAGTTGGGAAATTAGGTTAAAAAGAAATGAATTTCATGTATTCATGTAATAATTGCATGTTAGGAACTATTCTCAAATCAATCTATGAACATAAAAATCCTCATCTGTTATATTTCATCATTTCATCTATTTATAGTTGGGGCACCATCTTTTTTGAATTTGTAATTGTTGCATCATCTTGAAACCCTTTTGGTTTAAGGTTAGTTTCATTATACTTAATCATCGTATGCTCTTGTGTTGATACGCTAATTCTTTTAAAGAGTCTTCAAGAACTTAGATTTTTTGTGTGTATTTAGTACTTTTTTATGTTAGTTTTCTTTGGGTTGTTGGTCTCTGGTCAAATATTTATTAAAAAAAGTTAACATTATAGTTTGGAAACAAACTACTTGGAGAACACAAGGGAAAGCTGCATCATCAATGATTCTAAATTGTAGAGCTTGAAATAAACACTTGAAAATTTACAATATGTAACTACTACTGGTGTTGGTTAAGAAATACAAAAAAGATGATATGTTTTTTTAAGAATCAAAACTAAAGAATAAGCACACAAGTTGATAACATCTTAGGTGGTGACCGTCTCGTGTGATATTTTTGATAAGTTTATGCCAATTACAAAATGCATCAAGAAGCAGTGGGTTTTCCCTACATAATTCGAGTATTAGTCAAAACATGCATTTCTTGTAACATTTCAGTTCTTCTTCACAAAAGATTTTATGCAACTGTTTCATAAATTTATGTGATATGGATGATTCTACCCCCCATGTTAACATGCAACTTAGTTTATCGTCTATAACTCTATAAGAGATATCAATATGGTAAACTGATATACTATTTAAATTGCTATGAATTCAAATTTTACATATTCTATGTGTGATGATTTTCAAAGTGTATTATGTATAATCAAAGAGTGTGTTCGCGGCATAAATAAACAAATAAATAAGTAAGTAAATAAATAACCATTTTAGCCAATGTGATAAAAATTAAATGCATCCGATAGGCAAAAATGCAATGAAATAGAAATGAAGAATTCCTAAAATCTTTTTAAAAGAAATCAAAAGAGAAATAAAAGACAATCTCTCAAGATAAAGATAACAAACTTTGCTAATGGTAGCATTCCTAGGAATAATATAAAATAATAATAATAATAAACAATTTCACTATATAACTCCAATCGATCAATCTTACAAGCAACTCAACTCCGTCTTGCATAGATATTCACGAATTCAATCGATTTCTTGCATAAAATTGAGGTCTTTCGATTCAATTCTTCAAGATAATGGGAGGTGAAGGAGAAGGTAGTCCCAGTGTTGTTGCTCGTGGGAGATTAGCTGTTCTATCAGCTCATCTTTCCGCCTGTATCGAAC